>MU226115.1:1380659-1405193 GCA_018584345.1 Thuja plicata
TAGACACTCATTCATTCCTACTTTTGGAGGTCACCTCTTCGATTGATCAGCTCTTCAGACACTTGTCTTCTCTACCTGATCATGCACTTCAGTGGGGGTTCCAGCAGTATCTTCTGACAGATTTTTTCAGACATGCTTCAGAGATGCTTCTTGCTCTATTCTTGTTCCTTTCTCTGGGACATCTTTTGCTTTATGTTTTGGGTACCTGATCAGGCCTAGTTGCCGGGACCCATCTTTCCTGCTTTCTGCAGTAGTTTNNNAGTTTTGCTTCTCCCTAAGTTACACTTAAGGGGGGGTGTTAGAGTAATCTTTAGTAATTACTCTTTAGTGCTTAAGTTAGACTTAGGAAAGTTTCCTTTTCTGAGTTAGTTTCCCTTTTTAGGGTTTCGGTATCCTTTATAAGGATTGACCGGCTTACATTTCTTACCGAGATTGTAATTTCATTATTGTTGTTAATAGAATATCATTTCTTGCAACATGCTTTTTCAATCTCTGGCCTATCGGCCGCCATAGCTTCTATTTCTTCTATCTTCTATCTTCATTCTCGTAGCAGTTTTGCATGCAGGGTTCTTGGGTAGATTGATATTCATCAATCTCAACAATAATGAACAAATCAAGTGCTATAATTGTAACCAAACATGCCACTACACCAATAGGTGTCTGGACAGAGATAGACAAAATACACAAGGAGAAAGAAGAGACAATCTAGTGCAAGAACATGATGTTGACAGTGGAAGAGATTTTTCTAGAGAAGAAGGGGTGTGCCTCATGATGAAGAGGACCTTGATTCAAGCACCTATGCCAGTGGAGCCTCCTCAAAGGAAGAATCTTTTCATGACCAACTGCAAGAGTCATGGAAAGGTATGTAAATTAGTAATTGATTCTGATTCTACTAAAAATCTTGTATCTAGAGAAATGGTAGATAACTTAAAATTGGAAAAAGTACCCCGTCCCAACCCATCCCATGTATCTTGGTTAACAAAGGGACAACAAACCCTCATAAATGAACAGGCTTGGGTAGATTTCTCCATTAAAGACTACAAGGATAGAGTCATTTTTGATGTTGTAGATATGGATGTCTGTCACCTATTACTAGGATTTCCATGGCAGTATGATTTACAATCCAAACATGATGGAGTCACAAACAAATATCAGATTAATCAGAATGGTCATAAGTATAATCTACTCCCTCTTTCTGATCCTCAACAAGAAAAACCAAAAGAATAACTAGTCATGCTTGTACAAGAACAAGAAATAATAAATACCATTCAAGATTCAGAGTTAGGATATACCTTAGTCATCAAACCTAAGGAGGAAATAGTGCACATAGAAGTACCCAAGGAAGTAGATAGTATACTGCAGAAGTATAAGGGTATTGTTGCATGAGACATGCCAGATGAACTCCCACCATTGAGGGACATTTGTCATCAAATAGATTTCATTCCTGGTTCTTCCCTACCCAACAAGGCTGCATATAAATTCACCCCTGATTAGAATGCATAGGTAACTAAACAAATCAGTGAATTGTTGACTAAAGGACTCATACAAAAGAGTCTCAACCCTTGTGTAGTCCCAAGTGTTTTTTCCCCTAAAAAGGATGGAAAATGGAGACCATGCATTGACTCTAGGGAAATAAACAAAATAACAATCAACTATAGATTCCCAATACCAAGAATTGAGGATCTACTAGACTAACTGGGAGGAGCATGTTACTTTCTAAAATAGACCTTAAATCAGGCTACCATCAGATAAGGATAAGGCCTGGAGATTAGTGGAAAAATGCATTTAAAACATTTGATGGATTATATGAATGGATTTTAATGTCATTTGGTCTTAGCAGTGCTCCTAGCATTTTCATGAGATTAATGAATGAAGTGCTTCATGATTTCATAGGCAAGTTTGGTGTGGTCTACTTGGATGACATTTTGATATTTAGTAGAACTAAAGAGGAACACATGAAACAATTGGATCAAGTCCTCCAAAGACTACATGAAAATAAATTGTCTATCAATCTAGAAAAGTGTGCATTTATGCAAGAAGAGTTGACATTTCTTGGGGTTTTCATCTCAAAGGGCACATTTAAAATGGACCATGAAAAGGTAGAGGCTATCCTTAATAAGCCAAAACCAAAAATACCAGGAGAAGTCAGAATTTTCCATGGATTGGCTACCTTTTATAGGAAATTTGTCAAAAACTTCAGTCATATTTTTGCACCTTTACTTGACACCATCAAAGGTGGTAGGAAGATCAAACTTTGGTGGACAACCCAAGTAGAAGAGGCTTTTGAATATTTGAAGAGAAGAGTAGCACAATATCCCATCTTGGCACTACCTACCTTCAACAAGTTGTTCATAGTGGAGACAGATGCTAGTAATCTAACCATAGGTGCAGTCCTCGATCAGGATGGTAGACCAGTGGCTTTCTTCTCAGAAAAATTGAATGAAGCCAAGAAAAAGTATAGTACATATGACTTGGACCTTTATGTCATGGTTCAAGCCCTAAACAAATGGAGGCACTACTTTCTTCCTAAGGAATTCATTTTCTTCATAGACAATCATGCACTACGTTTTCTTAATAGCCAAGACAAATTAAGTTGCAGGCGCATGAAATGGGTTGAACAACTCCAAGCATACACCTTTTCTATAAAGAACAAGAATGGAACCTCAAACAAAGTTGAAGATGCTCTCAGTAGAAGAGTGATTTTGATTGAAGAAGTGCAAGTATAAAGCATGGGAATTGATTCCCTCAAGCACCTATACAA
Organism: Thuja plicata; assembly: GCA_018584345.1. Classification (NCBI taxonomy): domain Eukaryota; kingdom Viridiplantae; phylum Streptophyta; class Pinopsida; order Cupressales; family Cupressaceae; genus Thuja; species Thuja plicata. Next base: position 1,383,421 of record MU226115.1, read on the forward strand.
AGATGATACATACTTTAGTGATATCTACAAGGTTTGTTCTACTCTCTCAGATGCATATAACACTACTTATTCAGAATATTTATTACAAAATGGTCTTTTGTTCAAAGGGGGTCAAGTTTGTATTCCCAAATGCTCCATGAGGGAAAATATGATAAAAAAAAAGCATTTTGGCACAATAGGGGGTCATTTTGGCATTGATAAGACACTTGGACTAATAAGGAGAAACTATGATTGGCCAAGGCTTCCCACTGATGTCAGAAAGTTTTTTGAGACATGCACAATTTTCCAAAGAGCCAAAGGAGTTAGGACTAATTAGGATCTTTATCAACCACTCCCAATTCCAACCAAGCCATGGGACAGTGTGAGTATGAATTTTGTCTTAGGACTTCCAAGAACTAAACATGGATTTGATAGCATTTTTGTTATAGTTGACAGATTTAGGAAAATGGCACACTTTGTTCCTTGTAAGGTTTCTAATGATGCATCTCATATTGCTAAATTTTTCTTTAAGGAGGTGGTCAGAATTCATGGATTACCAACATCCATTATCTCAGAGAGAGATGTCAAATTCCAAGGACATTTTTCGAGAACCCTTTGGAAGAAGTTGGGGACAAACTTGTCATTCAATTCTGCATACCATCCACAAACAGATGTGCAGAATGAAGTAGTGAACAGATCATTGGGAAACCTCTGCGAATGTCTTACTAAACAATATGGATAGACTTGGGATGCCATTCTTCCCCAAGCAAAATTTTCTTTTAATGATTCAGTCAACAGGTCAACAGGGAAGACACCATTCCAAGTGAATTATGGACTTCACCCCAAAGGAGTAATGGAGTTGAGAGAGTTACCAAATGAATTCAAGGTTAGTGCACAAGGTGATGAATTGTTAGCATGGATCAAATAGATTCATGTTCAAGTTAGAGAAACATTAAATCAGAATACTGCAAAGTATAAGGAACAAGCAGACAAAAAGAAGAGACATGTTACTTTCAAAGAAGGAGATCAAGTGTGGGCATATCTAAACAAAGCAAGGCTATGTAGGGGACACACCAAATTACATATGAGAAAGATTGGTCCCTGTCAAATACTCCACAAATTTGGAGACATTGCTTATGAAATTTCTTTACCACCCACTATTGCTATTTCTCTTATCTTTAGCATTTATGATTTCACTCCTTTTAAAGGTGATGTAATATCTAAAAAATCTCTGTAGGATACTGACAATTCACAAGTTGAATGGTTTAAGGACTTGCCACCAAGCCAACCATTACCATTGGAAAATATTCTTGACACCAAAGTTGTTAAGCAAACCAGAAAGAAGACCTATAAAGACTACTTGGTTAAATGCAAGGGGCTACCTAACATTGATGCCACATGGATGAAAGAGGATTATATTAACAAACATGGGACATCCCTTCAACAGTTTCTCTCAAGTGGAACTTGAGTTTTCAAAACAAGGGAGTATGGTGCAGGAGAACCTCCCTCCACTCTTCAAAGAAAATATCCTTCAAGGATCTTCAGAAGATTCACCCAAGCGCGATCATGCGTAAGGGTCAAAGCAATCATTTTAAAAGTTTTCAAAAAGCCAACTTGTAAGACCTAGTCACCCATGGTGTCTTTATAAACCTTGGGCTTTGACTATGGTCAAATGGCATAGTTTTGTGTTTAGGTTAGTCGAGGTTCTTTCTTAGTCTTTTTGATTATTTTTTGTGTTAATAATTATCCTTGGGATCTTATACTTAGGTCTTATTAAGGAAAAAGTGTAATTTTGCAAGAAATGCAAAAAAGTTGCACATTGCAAGAAATATTGTTAAGCAAATTTTTGCAAAAGTTGCTAAACATGTTGTAAATGGATCCCAATGGTCACAACCTTCAAAAATGAGTTGGTCTCATTGGGAAATGTCTTCAATAATCCCTTTCACGCAGGTGGAAGATAGAGGATGTACTTTTGTTTTGAAAATCAATAAAATTACTTGTCTTCCCTATATTCTGGACCATAAAGAGTATGTGTATGGATGGGTAGAATAAGTAGAGTCAATGATCTGAAGTGTGTGATGAATTAGAAATTCAATGCAATTTGTTTTATTAAATAAGGATATCAGAGTCAAAAGTTATAAACAAATCTCTCTCGGGTGCACAAAATTTCTTCCTGAATAAGCAGTTTTCAAAGATCATCCCCTAACTCTCTTTCCCTCTATGGGAACTCCTTTCCAATCAAGAAAATGCATGTAGGGTCAATGCACTTTACAATTACAGAATCTTGGGAGAGGGAGAATGAGTTTTCCATTTTTACTTGCAAACCCTAGCCAGAGAATCTCTATGTGCTTGGTGTAGTTTAGAGAAGAATGAAGTAGAAATGGCACTTTGGGGGTGGAAAAATTCAATCTGATGGTGATTGTGGTCTCCTATGTTAGGAATAAGGTGTCTCAACCTTGGATAATTCCTATTCTTATTATTTGTTTTGTAAAATGTATTTCTTGCAAATAATGTAATTAAGTGTGAGTGTACATGTCTAGTTGACATGTTGATGTGTCACTCCACTTGATGTGTCGACATCTTGAATTGTGTGTAAGGAGATCATAGCTAAAATGGTTATGATGGATTCCTATGACACGTAAGAGCTATTTCTAGAAGATTCAATGACGGGTGAAGACATGCAATGATATGTGGCAACTGATAAAGTTGAGTACTGTACACTCTTCAAAAAAAAATTTGGGTTCCTATTTTCTCGGAGAATGGTAAAACCCTAATATGGCTATCTTTGGAAGTTTCCCTAAAAAGGAAAGCGCATGATATAAGCATTTTTTAGGGTTGCAGACTATAATAGAAAAAGAGTGTGTTGTTGGTATGATCTGGTGCTACTGGATTTTTCTTTGAGTGTTGATTGTCTCCTGAAAGAACTTGCATTGCAAGTGTGTTGTAACCGTTGTGTTGAAGATAATACATTATGCAGGTTTTGGAGTGCTGGGGTTTTGTACTGAAAGGTTTTCCCTAGGGTAAATCATTGTGTCATTCTCTATTTTTTGTATGCATGGTATATGGCTGCAATATCATTGTTAAAGTAGTTAACGAATCTAAAATTGTAAGGATTTAAAAGAATTTGCACAATACTTTCCTTTAGAGATTAGTGTAGGAAGCTGTTTTTGCACCTGAGTTTCCTTACATCCTAGGGGTCTCTTGTAACAATCCAAGTGGTGGCCTATCTATGGAGTTCAACTGGTGAATACTTCTAAAATAAATTAACCCTATTAGGTCTAATTAGGACTACTACAATAGTAACTATTTGATAACTTCATTTCTGTTTGCAAGCCCGTGATTTTGGGGTGTTATATAACTCAATAAAGGGTTTCTAGATCTTATCCTTGTTTGGTAGATCCTTTGGGAAGTTTTCAAACTAAGTCCATAAACTCCATCCTTAGGGCTACAAGCCAGGAAGGCCTAAAAGCCAGAGTTATCTAAATTCATAGACATTCTAAGGGTTTGTAAACCACTCCTATTAGAGACCTTTGATTAGTGTGGAACCTTTACATCCCCATTCAACATATAGGTTCCTATTTGGAGACAAATTCAAGTAGAAGGCATTTCTACTAAGAAGACATAGAATCTTCTAGGAGGATAGTAAGTTTGTGGTTATTGCAGGATCTCGTCAAAGGTGTAGAGCATTCTTTCAAGTCAGTTTGGGTGTAAAGAAGACACCTAAAGTCACACCACTTCATATTTCCCTGATTAGGGGAGAGCTCTCCATCACTTTTCCTGTTCACTCTTAATAAAGTAAGGAGATTGTGCCTCGGTTTCTTTCCCCCTCTTATTAAATAGCATGTATTGTATTGGTTTATTTTATGCTTGGCCCAGTTTACAAATGTTGACCTTTACATTCTTTGCTTATGTGGGAATGTAATGGATCATACAGCTCCTCTGCTCTTCCATTCTTCCTTTGTATAAAGGAAGGATGGTGTTCTCTAAGTCTTTCATATACGGTTAGCAACGTAATCATGTATGGGTACTTGGATTCAACCTCTAGTGGGAGTGGTTCTACTCTAGACAAAGCCACTACCAGCTTTGTGTCTTTAAGTTGCACGGGTTTCACACCTATAGGGAACCCCTTATCTCTATTTAGACAATTGCACTCACACCATGTCCATACCCAGAGACAAGATCCTTGGAATAATATGTTCTAAAGTTTAGCTGAGGTTTCTCTATGAACCTTTAAAATGTTGAGAAAGCCTTGGCGCATTGCCTTTTAGCATGGAGTTTATTTTATCTCATTCATTTTCCCTTTTCTTAGTTTAAGGAATGCGAATCCAACTTCGAAAATCTCATAGGTTGCTCTACATAGTGCATCAGATCCCCCATATGAAAAGCTTTCGACTGCCCTTAATTGGGCATGAGCCTCTTAGGGATCAATAATGTTTCCTATGATTGCATATGTTAGTGCTCTTCTGGGTAGTTTTGAAAATTAATTTTGAAGCACTCTATGTTGGAGCATAATGAAGATTATGCAAGAGTTTGATGTTTTATTTTGTGCCTCATGGATCAAGATGTTTGGCACCTCTCGATCGAGGAGTATTTCAGATGGAGGAGTGAATCCCCCTATGGTCATTGATGTTCCCTGCTCCTTTTACAGAATAATCACATGGGGATAGCACCCAGGATATCTTGTGTGACTTCCAAGGAGAAATAAAAGAGATTGATGGAGAGCACCACTAATATGATCTTTCAAATCTAGACCACAAAAATGTTTAGGACGCATTTCAACCTAAGGGGATAGGTTGATTAGATTTGGCTCTAGAGGTGGCACCCTCTATTTTCAAAGAAAACATCTATGTGCCTTGTTTGGAGGATTTTCTACCACCGTAGTCCTTTCTACCTGAGACATTTTTGTGTACCAAGGTGACCCAGTCATTTATAGAAGAGAAAAAAACACCTTTAGCTGAGAAATAGTCTATTGTCAATGATTGCTCCTCCCAAGCCTCCAAATCGACATCTACCATCTCCAACAAGGTGAAGGCTATAAGAAAAGAAGCTTCAGCTAGACAGATCCCAATGTGGGTTATATTGATACTTTAAGAGGATGTAGGAGGAGACAATGATGCCTAGTTTCGGGATGAATTGGAGCTTTTATTCCAATCCTTGGAGGAGAGACCACCCCCTGAAGATTTTACAAATGAAGGCACTGCAAAAGATTTGAATTCAAACTCTGAAGACACAAAATAAGAGGCCCTAGCTCAAAGTCTTGATAATGATAATTTGTCGTCAACATTTCGATGTCCTATCAAGCATGCAATAGAGCCCATGGATCTTCAAATAACCCTTGTTGTGTCCACATTAGGACATGAGGTTAGTACCCATATGAGTCATGTTTTCTCTCAAAATCTAGTACATGGCCCCACCAAGTGTATATATGTGATTTTTTCTAGAGGGGTAGAAATAAATGAGTATGCCCTCCTGCTTCTATTGTTCTCATCCCAAAATATAAAAGTTCGTATAAAAAAAAAAGGTTAGGAAAAAGGGGAAGATATTTTTGAAATCCAATTAATGGGTCACTCTAATAGTTTGGGTAGCCAGTCAGGTTAGAGTAGGTAGGTGTTTTATTTTCACAAAGCGCTACTATGCAAACCTCTCCTTTTTAGGAAATTCCTATGTATAGTTGTACCATCTTAAATTATAAGCACCTAAGTGGTGTACGATTTCATGATTGTTTAGGACCCACCTTAGTGTATTTTCATTATAGTTTTCATAATAGGACTTCATAATTGCACTTAATAAATATCTAAATTTGAATATGTGTCCTATATCCCTTCAATCTAGTTTAAAATTGAGGTAAGCCCTTATTTCTAAGTGTGTTCCTCTATTTTTCCTCCAATCAAATATTTTCTTTCATCTCATAGGCCCTATGTTATCAATTGTAGCCTTGGTGTTCTGTCCTAACATCGAAAATGCTTGTTGAATCAAACCTTGCATCTCGTGATGTTTCGCAGCCCACAATCCAAATTTGGACCTAAAATGGGTGGAATAGAACATTTCAAACATTTTGTTCCTCGACTTTTGAGGCCAAATTCAAATTGGATCCCCGTCTTGGTGATTTGGTGGTTGATCTTAATTTATAGCCAACTCTCTCAATTTCATCTCCCAATTTGGTATAAAAGAAAGCCGCATACTTCATTTTGGAGGATAAAAATAAATTGCAAGGTTGGAGCCCCAATTTAAAGACATCGCATGAAGTGAGGACTTGGAAATCAAGGCTACATCAATCTTCTATCAAGCATTCAAGCATTCAATCATTTCAAGCATCTAAATATTCAAGCATCCAATACATTTTCAACATCAAGATGGATCCGTTAAAGGATTGTTATGATGGATAGGAGATCATCGACTGATGAATTTCTTGTACTCTTCCTCTTTGGATTAGGGTATGGTTTCTTGTTATCTTCATACCTACATACTTGTGCTTTAGAGCTATATTCATTACAAGCTTTCAATAACATATTAATTTCATTTTCCTATTAGGGTTTACTCTATCACACTAGGGTAGATCTTTACATTGCATTTTATGTATTTTAGCTCATAACAATCTAGACATGCTTTCGATTCATGAGCACCACAAATGTTATCATTGTTATGTTGGTTATCCGTGGAGGTGGCAATCACCAAAATGTGGGGTTAACAAATGGAAACCCACATATAGCCAACCACACATACAAATATTAGATTTGCAAGTGCAGAAGACCCCATAATTAACTGTCAAAGCTATGGTGCCATACTAGCACTAAGACAAACCATTTGAAATTTGTTCTGGTAGAAAATCCTAGGTACAAAATATTTCAAATTTTTTTTACCTAGGAACATAATGTTTCAAGCATTCTATTCCCTACAAAAAGTGGTAAAATTTTAGGTGTAGACAGGTAGAGGTTTTAGGACCTCAGATCTTCAATTACATGTTTTTTTGGATTCTGGCAATTGGTAAATTAGATCCAAGTCTTCATTTCACCTTTTTTGGTTCTAGGTGTACTTAAATTCATCATTATCTCCTTTTACATCTTCTTTTCAGTTTGATTAGATCATGTATTGTTTTGATTAGTCATTTTACATATGAATACTATCTACCCCTTCTCATTTCTAATTAAGCAACAAAGGAATAGAACCCTGAAAGCAAAAACCTTACATTAGCATCCCTCCCACTAGGTGATGTTGATCCAATTTGTCTTGAGGTGGTTTCATATTCTAATGTGCCATATGAATTGAGTGATCTCCCCTTTTCATTGCTTACCTTTTCATATTACACATTTTGGTGAACTCGTCTCTTTCATGCTTTATACCTTTTGTTTTGGTTAGTTAGATCTTGCATGTGTATGTTTTTCAATTATAAAAAGAACAAAAGCATTGTTCTTTTTATTTCTTTAGTTAACACATTTCCACTTCTGATTTGGTGTTTAGATCTATTACATTCTATGTATTTATTTTGATGTTTAGTCTTATTTTTTGCATTCATTGATAAAAAAAAAGTATAAAAATTGCATATTGTTATTCTTTGTTTCATAGATTCATTGAATTTTCATAATTCAAAACAACAAAAATCCAAAAATATTTATTTTCATGCATTTTTTTGTGTTTAGATTAGTCCTTTTATGCGTTGTTTCATTACATTTTCTTATTTCATTTCAAAATGCCTAATTTCATTGTGCAAAGCTTTACTTCTTTTGATGATCCATTTAGTAGTGAAGACTTTGATATGATGGATGAAGACCTTGATGAATTCATCTCTACTATGTCTTCCTCTACACCTCCTAAACTATCTTTTTGCCAAAAGTTGATTAATGTGATAGAAGGATTTTGGGTATACAACAATCCCCTTTATGAACATATCAAAGTTTCTCTCCCTCATGAGGACATATTGATGCAAGAACAAACTTATAACACTTACCTCAATGATCTCCTCTTTGGGATGAACCATTAGATAATGATGTTGATTATTCTCTTGATATACACCTCCCACATGAGAGTACATTTGTGAAAGAGGATGATTTTTTGGTGGAAGAGGGTGATTTGATTAACAATTCCCTTAATGACAGTTTCCCTCCTATCCATTTCAATAATCTTCCCTCTAGATATGAAGAATTAGTCAGTTGTGTTTGTCTTTCTCCCAAATCTTTTCATGAAAATACCTTAGAAGTAGAGGATGATATCCTTAATTCTCTCTGTTTTCCAAATGAATCTTTTGAGGATAAATAACCTAATACCATTCAAGATACCCCTCAAAATAAATCAATGATTGTTGCAAAAGATACTATACAACCCGATTATCATGCGGTACCATACACATACAACAATAATCCTCAAGAGGATAATATCCTTGATGTCCTTCCTTGTACAAATGCAACCTTAGTACATAAGGATCCTAATCAAGTCAACACTATTCAATCCCTTCCTCTTACTTCAATTCTTTCTCAGATACAAATCAACACACCATCAATAATATCATAACACTTCAAGTTAATGATCACTTACCTTTAGATTCTCAGTGAGTAGCACTAGCAGTCAGTAATGTAACAATGGATGTTCCTAGTTTGTAACTTGGCTATTGATCTGAATTGAGAGCTCGGAAATGACCAAATTGTGTAAAAATAAATATGATCTATGATTGTGTTTATGCTAATCCATATTTTCTGAATTTAACAAGAATTTTAAATGGTACACAAGCATTTGGCAAATCTCTCTTAATTCTAACACGTCTTATCTAAATGTAGGGCGAATCAAAACTTGACAAAACATGTGTTGTAATTTTTTAGGTGATTATGGATCATCTATTGGGATGGACTTATAATACAATTGGAAAAATCAATCCTCCCACAACATTCAATGATTAAAGGTATTGGTGAATATGTTAGTAAATTAAGACATGCTTCCAAAAATTTCAGGCAAATTGGGTCCAAATGCAAATAGAACTATTGATGGCTATTGATAAATATGTTCATCAATTAAGACACACTTCTAAAATTTCAAGCGAAAATATTAAATAGATTGTTTGGAAAATAAAGATTTTATTGTTGAAATCTTTAAATCGATATAAATAATTGATTAAAGCGATGACGAATTGAAGTGCATTTGACCAAAAATTTATAAAGTTGGGGCGATCCAGCCACCGCATTCAATTTCACTTATTCACCAATTTTGAAAATGTAAATACAAAATATTCACCAATTGGAAAATATTTGTCATTAAAGTTTTTGTTAGAATTAGAAGACATAAATCTAACAATTACATACAAATATAAGCAATCATGGAAAGGAATAAAGCACACATAGGTAGAACAAGAAGACATAGGTTTAACATGGTTCACCCAATCTTGGGCTAGATCTACCAAACAAAGAGTCCAATATTATTATCCAATAATTTCAACTAATTACAACCAGCAATCCATTGCAGCTCAATACCCCCACAAATGCTACAATACTTCTTCACTCTAACAAGCCATTACCCTAACACTATTTTTCTTATAGAAAAACCCTAATCCTAAAACTTGCTTGACAGGTCAGCATAGGGAAATGCTTGACGATTCAACCTAGGGAAATGGTTGATGAGTCAACCCAAAAATGCTTATGAGTTAACCAAAAAGAATTCAGATCGTTGCCCCGAACCCCATGAATTGCAGAAAAGTGTACAATATTTTACTGATCAGTCACCAAAAACCAACAATCTCCCACTTGGAGACTGGTCCTATAGAAATACCGCTAGCCTTGTAGCTCCCACTGGAAAGAAAAACACTAGACTTTGTTGTTCTGTATTATTGTTTTAGTCATGAAGTCCAACCGAAGTTGAAGAGGAGTTCAACTTCTCCCCTGTCACTGCCTTTGTAAACATATTCATTGGATTTTCATCTATATGTATCTTTTCCAGCCTTAATCGTCCATCATCCAATACCGACCGAATGAAGTGATGCCTCAACTATATGTGTTTTGTCTTTGAATTCAAGGCAGAATTCTTTGCAAGATGAATGACACTCTGGCTATCTGTAAACAAATTATTGTTAACCTATTTTTTTCCAATTCTTCCAAGAAAGATTGCATCCATATCATCTCCTTGCATGCCTCTGTTGCAGCTACATACTCTTCCTTTGTGGTGGATAACGAAACCACCTTTTGCAACCTGGAGATCCAACTCATTGTTGTCCCGCCGATAGTAAAAACATATCATGTTGTACTCTGCCTTGTATGAATGTTTCCTGCCAAATCTGAGTCAACATATCGTTGTAAATCACTACTAGAGCCCCCAAAGCATTAATTTTTTTTGGATGTACCTCTAAAGTATATGAGAATCCATTTTACCGCATTCCAATTCTCAACTCCAAGATGATTCATATACCTACTAACAACTCCTACTGCATGTGCAATACCAGGTCTAGTACATAAGATGACATACATTAAACTTCCTAAAACTGAAGAATAGGGTACCTTGGATATTTTTTCCTCCTCCTCTTATGTCTTTAGACACATCTCCTTATTCAATTTCAAATGACTACGCAAAGGTGTACTGACAGCTTTTACATTCTCCATGAAGAATCTCTGCAACACCTTTTCAACATAATCAGCATGAGATAGAGTCAATTTTTTGTTCTTCCTATCTCTGCAAATTTTCATACCAAGGATTTTCTTTGTTGTCCCCAAATTCTTCATAGAAAATGATTTTTCTAACTGTTGTTTTAACTCTCTTATGTGATCCATTTAAACCCAACTACAAACATGTCATCAACATATAAACATAAAATAATGTAGTTGTCATTATCCAATCTCTTAAAATAAACACAATGGTCATAATTACACCTGTTGAAGTCATGCTCGGCCATAAAACTATCAAAATTTAAGTACCATTATCGAGGTGCTTGTTTCAAGCCATATAAACTCTTCTTTAATCTTCACACAAACTTCTCCTTACTTGTGACCTCAAATCCTTGGGGTTGTTCCATATATATCTCCTCCTCTAAATCACCACAGAAAAAGGTAGTTTTCACATCTAGTTGTTCTATATGAAAATCTTCAACAACCACAATACTTAAAACAATACGAACAAAAGTCATTTTTACAACTAGAGAAAAAATCTCATCAAAATCAATGCTCTTTTTCTGTGCAAATCCCTTTATAGCTAACCTGGCTTTGAATATTTTGTTACCTCCATCCTCCTCTTTTAGCCTATAAACTCATTTGTTATGTAAAACCTTTTTACCTGCAGGCAACTTGCATAATTCCCAAGTTTGATTTTTTGGCGAGCTTTCCATTTCTTATGTCATTTCATCCTCCCACTGAACCTTGGTATCCATATGCATAGCTTCATCATAATATTATGGTTCACCATTTGTATTATCTTAAAATGAAAGCACTTCCATATTGGTAGGTTTAGCATCCTCATTTAGTGCATTAACATGATAGATTTGCATTTAGGATGCATCTGCACTTGGTAATTCATCATTTCTAGGTGAAATTAGGGTTAGGATCCTGAGGATTCTCCTTGATTTACTTCTTCGTGGCTCTATTTTCTAGGTAGGACCTATGTAATGGTCCTCCTAGACTTCATCACACTTCTTCTAGGCCCCTATGCCCTTTCGCAGCACTCTGTTATGTTTTCTCATCATCCTAGGTCTCTGGCCGACCTAGAAACTTCACTGGCACTCTAAGTTGACTGGCCTGAAACCTCAGGTAAGGGTTGAGGTCAACCCGGACCTAGGTCAGGGTCGAGGTAGACCTTGACCTTTGTCGGGTTTTGGTTCCTGCTTTGAAATTTGAATCATAGCATGGCCCTAAATTCAAAATTGGCCGCCGGATCCAAATGCGAAAGGGTTTTTATTCAAAATTTAATTAATGAATTCCCTCCTTAGTTGGATGTTGTGATTGGACCATAATTCGAGGTGAAATTTGAATTAGGGGCCCTCACATTTCCCTAGGAAGATTACCTTGAAATCTCTATATAAGCACTCTCTTTTTCCTTCATTTGACATGCTATAAGAACATGATATAGGATGATAATGAGATGATGACGCAAGAATGAAAGAGGACAATATATGATGATGCCTTGATGCAAGCAAGAATTTTGTGGACAAGTTATTGTGGACATTCATTGGAGCAAGAAAGAGTTCTTCAATCCTTCCTTCTTCTTTGATCTACTATTTTCAACATTCAAGCATTCAAAAGATACAATCATAGGGTAGCAACTACAGATTGTGAGTTTGGTAGGAGTACTTTAGCCTTGGGGGCTTGGTATGCTTTCTTTATCATATTCAAATCTATGCATTTCTCTCTCATTTCAATTCATGCTAGGGTTTCGATCTAGAGGATTAGATCTTGGCATTGCACATTCAAAGCTCTTCCTACGAGCAACACACACACATATTCTATTACATCCGGCTATTCATGGAGGTGAAAATCACCAAAACGGGGGTTTGACTAAGGCAAAACCCTATATAGACACCCCAAAACACCATTTTTAGATATCTACAGCCGTTGTTTCAGGAGTTGCAGAGCAAATTTGGATACCCTTTTCGGAAAAATTTCAGGATCCACGAACAAAATTTCCATCAGAGTAGTGTAGGTCAAGGTCAACATAAAGGGGCACAATTGTGCCCCTGTATTTGGGTCAAGGTCGACCTGGCTCAGAAAAGAAAAATATTTCTGGGTTTTCTCTGTCTCTATGTTTCTATTCTAGATCCAGTTGCAGAATTTCCAGAAACTCAATACAGACACCAGAAAATAGGTATTTCCAGATCTGCTATGTTATGAGGTATATATTTCATGCTATCTGATTTCATTATTCTTTGCAAACATTTCCAGATTTATATTCCTTATCATTAGAATTTCATGTATGTGGTTAATAAAGGCATAGGGTCTCTTTTATGTGCAAACCCCCATTGTTCCAGACCCTATCCTTATATTTTCACCATACATTTTTGTGAACCTATTTACGACAACTCTCTCTTTTTGGTGTTAGATTTGCATTTTATGTTAGATATTACATGCATATAAACTAGATTTATTTTATGTTCTTGCATTTATATTTCAAAAAAAAAAAAAAATCATAAAAATTTCTTTAAAAATACAAAAACATTTATATTTTCCATGCTTGTAGTGCTACTTTGTGTTCAACATGTATTATTTTTGTTTTGAATACTTTGATGAGGCTTTTATTGCAAAAGAAGATAGATCCCCTAATGAGGTACATGGAAGTGAGGATGAAAATTGTTCGAATAAGATCTCCATTGATCCTATTCCTATTTCATCCTCCTCTACAACCTCTTCAATTGACCTTTACTATAGGGTGTGTGCATGGTTACCTTCATGTTCTACTATTTGCAATATTGATGCACCTAGAATGTTATATCCTAAACCTTTGTTGACAGTAAAAGGATATCCTCAAATAACAATTAAGGGTAAACCTAGAGATCCTTTGGATTTCTTTGATAACACAGATTTTGTTTCACATGCTTATCGCACACGGAATAACCCTCAGCCTACTATTCTGGTTTCTTTACCTCCTTCAAGCACCTAGACTTCCATCTTCCTTTAAGGAGTATGACTTAGTTGAACAATTACGTATTACTCCCGCTAAGATATCTTTATGGGAATTGCTTCAAACTTCCCCAACATATCATGAGGAATTGCAAAAGGCTTTATCTACCCTTCCTGCTTTGCCTCCTAACCAAGAGAATATTGATTCCTTTTTGGAATGCATGCATACTATGCCTTCTGTACCTCCTATTGTGTTTATCGATGATGATTTACCTTCTTTTGAGGTGCAGAATCAATATGATGCTCTTATGGTTGTTGTTTCTATTAATCAGAGTATCATTCGGAGAACATTAATTAATAATGGATCTGGGCTTAATGTTTGTAGCATGGATATGCTTAAGGCAATTAAATCTGATCTTACAACTATTCAACCTGATAATGTCCCTATTCATGGATTGGACAATATTGCAAAGAGAACTTTGGTAATTATTACGCTACCTGTTAAGGTTGGTCCGATTATTCTCAATACACCTATTCATGTTATGCATGGAACTCTTAATTATAACCTTCTTTTAGGTAGACCTTGGTTACATACTATGCATGTATTTCCTTCTACTCTTCATCACAAGGTTAGGTTCATTTATATCAATTTGATGTATATGTTAAATGCGGATGATGCGCCAAATTCTTGCTTAAATATGGAATATGTTAAAGTTTCCAAACCTCTCCAACCAAGTAAAGAACCAGAAAGGCCACCTAAGATTAAACAAACTGAAGCTCCATCTTCTTCTTTGACTAGGGATTATTGGGGAGCGTTGGAATTTCAGCCTTCTTTTATTGGAGAATATAAATTTTCTGATTTGAAATTCATGTAACAACAAAGTGGGTTTGAAAAACAAGTTTTTACTCCTTCCCCACTTTCTGCGGAATTAAAAAGTAACTTTGTTTCTACTTCGATTGAAGAAAAAATTGAAACAATAAAACCTAATTCTTATGAAATTGTGACATATGTGGCTCCTTTGACTCAATCTTATATGGCCAATAGATATGGTTCTGGTTATCATCTGCTCAAGAAATCATGATTTAATGGGAAAGAATGTGGTAAATACGAACAAGGTATACAAGTACCTTTGGAATATGAAATTTATGATTATATATATGGATTGGGGTTCAATCCTTACAAAAAACCATTGGCTTTTCCTCTCAATGTTAATCATATCTATGGTGGACATTTGAAGTTGGTTAAGCCGCTCCTCCTCGACATGGATCAAAAACCTATCTTGGATGTTTTTCTTGAAGATGAAGCCTTAGCAATTTTTTTACGAGCTTATGAGGATCTACCTATGTTTCATCATAAAATAAGGAAGCCCTACTGTCTAAGTATAGAAGCTTATTTTGGATAATATGATGAACAGGATATTTCTCCTTTACCAATGGATTCTCTGATACAAAGTAATTTGCTAATAACTGAGACTATTGAGGTTCAAGTGGATGCAAATGACTCTGAGAAGATGATAAAATTGGGAAGTGTTTGAATCAAGATGAACATGATCAGTTGGTTTCCCTTTTTACTTGAATTTAAGGATAATTTTTCTTGGACATATTCGGATATGCCAGGTACAAATCCTAAGATTTTTACTCACAATATTGTTCTCAAACCAAATGCTAAACCCGTGAAGCAAAAAATCTGAAAGATGAATCCAGGAATTTCCTTATTAATTAAGGCTGAAATTAAAAAAGTATTGGATGTTGGATTCATCTGCTCTATTGATTAATCAGATTGGATTTCAAACATTATCGCCGATTCAAAAGGAGAAAATAAGATAAGAATGTGTACTGACTTCCAATATTTAAATAAGGCATCCTTAAAAGATGATTTCTCGTTACCTTATATTGATATAATTGTGGATTCAACAGCGGGTCATGCTCTTTATCTTTCATGGATGGATTTTTGGGCTATAATCAAATCTTTATTCCTACTGAAGATCAACTTAAGACCGCATTTATAACACCTTGGGGAAAATTTTGTTAGGTCATGATGCCTTTTGTATTAAGAAATGAGGGAGCAACTTATCAGCGTGCCATGACTTAGATTTTTCATGATTACATTCATAAGATTCTTGAGGATTATGTGGATGATATTTTGGAAAAATCTATACAAAGAGGAGGTCATGTTAGTAATTTGTGACAAATATTTGAAAGGATTAGAAGTTAGAATATGAGATTGAATCCTAAGAAATGTGCCTTTGGAGTTGATTCTGGTAAATTATTTGGGTTTATAATCTCTAAGCGAGGCAATGAGTTGAATCCTTAAGACTGCATTTATAACACCTTTGGGAACATTTTGTTAGGTCATGATGCCTTTTGGATTAAGAAATGAGGGAGCAAATTATCAGCACGACATGACTTTGATTTTTCATGATTACATTCATAAGGTTCTTGAGGATTATGTGGATGATATTTTGGCAAAATCTATACAAAGAGGAGGTCATGTTAGTATTTTCTGACAAATATTTGAAAGGATTAGAAGTTACAATATGAGATTGAATCCTAAGAAATGTGCCTTTGGAGTTGATTCCGGTAAATTATTGGGGTTTATAATCTCTAAGCGAGGCATAGAGGTAGATACTGAAAATATTGATGCGATTGTTAATATGCCTCCTCCTAAGAACATTTCTCAGTTATGAAGTTTATAAGGAAAAATTCAAGCTATTCGTCACTTTGTTTCCAACTTAGCTGATAGAATTGTTCCTTTTACTTCCTTGCTTAGAAATGATACCACTTTCTCTTGGAATGAGGAATGTAAACAATCTTTTGAGCAATTTAAGGAGTATCTCGCCAATCCTCCTATTTTGCAACCTGCTCAATTTGATAAACCCTTTTATTTGTATACTTCAGCCACTTCGAATGCGGTGAGTGTGTTGTTGGATCATCATGATAGTGAAGGTAAGGAAAGACCTGTGTACTACATTAGTCAGACTTTTCTTGATTACAAAACAAGATATACAGATTTGGAAAAACAATGCTTAGCTTTAGTTTATGCTTGTCAGAAACTCAAGCATTATCTATTAAATGTTGAGGTCAATGTGATTGTTAAATTTGATCCTTTGAAACATATTTTCTCAAAGAATAATCTCTCTGATCGTCTTGCAAAGTGGGTGATGTTACTTACGAAATTTGATCTTAATTTCATTTCTCAAAAGTCAATTAAAGGACAAGATTTAACAAATTATTTGGCTGAAGCTCCTTGTCCTCATTATGATACATGGTTTACTTCATTAGAATTCCCCGATGAAAACATTCTAGCTATTAAACAGGATAATGTTTGGGAATTATATTTTGACGGATCTAGATGTAAGATAGGTTCTGGTGTTGGCATTATCTTGATCCCTCCTATGAAAAAACTGATCCCTATGTCATTTAAATTGACTTTTCCTTGTACTAACAATATTGTGGAGTATGATGCTCTTATAGCTGGCTTACAATAAGGTTCATCCCTTAACATTAAAAACTTGGAGAGATTCAAAATTGATTGTGCAATAGATTAAAGGAGGTTATCAGACTAAGAATGATAAAATGACACAATATAGAGATTTGGCTCTTGATGTTCTTTCACAATTCTCTTCTTATACGATTCAAAATTTACCTAGGAAAGGTAATCGAAATGTCGACACCATGGAAAGCGTAGCTTCTTTGGTCTATCTTGAGAATAATGTTGAAGACTTTAAATTTACTATACATACTCTTAAAAACCCTACAATTTCCAATAAGGTTACCTCTAATTGTTTCAATTTGCATTTGGATGAATGGTATTCTCATATCTTTCATTTTTTGAAAGGTGGTACTTTCCTTGAATCAGCAACAAGGAACATGCATAATCATATTAGGAAGCTTGTAGCACGTTATATAATTTTAGGAGATATGCTTTACAAATTCTCTTATGATGGTTTTCTATTAAGATGTCTTGCTAGAACCAAAATTCCAATAGCTTTGGTAGAAGCTCATTCTGGTTCTTGTGGGGGACATTTTGGTGGAAAATCTTTAGTAAACTTCTTAGAATTGGATATTAGTGGAAAAAAATGGAACAAGATTCTTTCATGTTTGTTAAGAAGTGTCCTCAATGTCAGCAACATAGTAATCTGATTCATGCTCCTACTCGTGAGCTTCATAATCAAGTTGCTCCATGGCCTTTTAGTATTTGGGGTTTTGATCTTATTGGAAAAATCTCACCTGCTTCTTCTCAAGGACATACATACATCCTGACGGCTACATATTACTTTACGAAGTGCGTGAAAGTTGTCCCTCTCCGTTCAACTATTGTGGATGTTATTTGTGATTTCATTCTTAACAATATTATAACACGATTTTGTATTCCTTTGACGATAGTTTCAGATAATGGTACCTCTTTCAAGAATAAAGAAGTCACAAAATTCTTGGAGAAATATCAAGTTCAGCATAGATTTTTTACTCCCTATTATCCTCAATCTAATGGTCAAGCTGAAGCATCAAATAAAGTCATTGAGAAAATTCTGAGGAAAACAATTAATAAGCATGCGAAAGATTGGCATACCCAACTTACCTATGCTTTATGGGCTTATAGGACTAGTGTTCGTACTGCCACGAGTACTTCTCCTTATAATATTTTCTACGGTACTGATGCTATTATGCCTTTGGAATTGGAAATACCCTCTTTATGTGTTTCATTTGATGGGATAATTGACAAAGATACATTTCGAGAACAACGATTACAAGAATTAGAAATGTTGGATGAAAAACAAATAAATGCTTTGGAACATATAAAGGCTTATCATAAATCACTTCTGAAGCAGTATAATCATAAGGTAATTGAACGATCATTTTTAGTGGGTGATTTAGTGCTATATGATAATCAAAGAAATGTGAATTCTTTACCTGGTGAAAAAGGAAAGTTTAGCCCTAATTGGCTTGGACCTTTTGTTGTAATTGAGGACTTTGGTTTAGGTGCTTACAAAATTGCTGATATGGATGGTGTGCCTTTTAAGGAACCTATCAATATTATGCATCTAAAATGTTATTATCCCTAGTACATCATTCTT
The DNA here is from genome assembly GCA_018584345.1 of Thuja plicata. Classification (NCBI taxonomy): domain Eukaryota; kingdom Viridiplantae; phylum Streptophyta; class Pinopsida; order Cupressales; family Cupressaceae; genus Thuja; species Thuja plicata. Next base: position 1,401,989 of record MU226115.1, read on the forward strand.
TCCTTGTGTATTTATGTATTCCTTATAAAATAGTTATGTTCGTTTTATAGGTTACATGATTTTAGCAAATTACATTTGAATACATTTATACACGTTCTTTCTTTCTATTAAGTTTTATGTTATTGGTGAAAATATAGTAATCAATCACATAAATAACTAGCAAAGAGAGTTTTTCATCTATATATAATTAATTTTTTAGTTTGATACATATGTGGCACAATGCCCTATCTATCACTCTCTTTATCCCTAGCTATGCTCTGATGGTCGATGACTCTCAGATCTCTCTAGTCTATGATGTGAGATGAAGATCTTTGTACTGTATTTTGTGAGTGGATCCTTGATATGCTAAGATAATATACACGCTCCTGTGATCTCCGTAGGTCAGCCATTAGCCTCTCCTCTCTCCCTCTCTACATAACCTCAGCTCTCACTGAACACAAGAAAAGATGTCTGCATGCCTGTCGGGATCTCTGTGACCAATGGGGAACTCTTTCTCATTGCCTGGTAGTCGGTAGGATAGGCATGTATCCTTCAGGACCTCAGATACGAAGCTCCTCCACTCTACTATGTTGTCTACATAATTAAAATATATTTATCTTTTAGTACTTTTTCTTCAAAAATTAAGTTAAATATTTAAATAAAATATATGTTTTATACCTGGATCTCCCTCCTGGGTATCACTGAAGGATCTGGATGGTGGGGGCATGGAGTGACTACTCTCTCCACGCTTGCTATTTCTAGGTCTCAGAGGTGGTGTCTCTATATGGGCACGTGGAGGTCATCGTGATCTCAGTGGTGTTGCATGAACAATATGCTCATCCGCACTGGTACTATTAGCTGGGGGCATCATGTCCACTCTCTCCTCTGTTCTATCCTCCTCCATGGGATCTCCCTCAGAGATGGGCTCCTCCTTGTCTTTGTGATCCTCCTCCTCCTCTGGTATGTTACTATCTCAGTGTGTCCTCTCTAAAAGGGTTAGATCACCTGTGGGATAGTCATTAGGGAAGATGGGGTGGGTTCTCTACAGATTCCAATATCTGATGTAGTCCCTGTTGATGCTTGAATGGGCCGTATCGGGGGATACCTCTATATCCTCTCTCTTATTTGTATCGCTATCTATGATTTATGTTGTTGATGGTCGGCGTATAGCGTCGGGTCTCTGATAGTATCTCGTTGGTTGTGCGTACCGAGGCACTGCTCTGGGACCCCCTGTATAAGACCAAACTGTCTCAGCACTCTGTCATAGTAGTACGACATTATTATGTAACTAGAATGACCCTCTAGCATCTTGTGTTGCTGTGAGTGTCTAATCTGATGTCATGTATCCAGCTATTATGTCATGTGATAGTATGGTCTCCATATCACATCTATGCCTAGTACACAGTCTAGACGTACCCTCCAATAGAGGATATCCTGTGCTGCAAGAAATCTCCCATTGGATAAGCAAAGGCTCTAGGTGTGCCCGCATCTACCATAATAGGAACACCATGTGGTCGTGTACATGTGAAATGCTCAAACAACCAAATCTGTAATAGTGTGCATACCGTGAGACTCTCTCGCTAATATCTCACCAACTGACATAACTCATGGTATAGATGGGCAAGCATGTTGTGGCCCCATGCGAAGATGGTCCTATCACTCTCCATCCTATGTATTAGATGGGTAAAAGGTGCTGAAAATATTGTACCCTTTGTGTTGGATACTACAACCAACGAAAGTATACATGGCATAACCCTTTGTACCAAGGGTGTTGGACTTGCCAGTATGGCTGATAGGGTGATATGGTCTGCTTAGGTTTGCATCTATGGAACCTGTCCTAGGCAATACTCTACATCTGCAAAAATATCCTCAAAACCCCGATGTACTCTCGGTCTAATGAGATCGCCCCAAACTGGAAGTCACAGGATCTTGTATACATCCTGTAGTGTCACTGCAATCTTTCCTGAGGGAAGATAAAAGGAACATGTGTCCTCATCCCACCTCTCTATAAGAGCCGATATCATGGCTCAGTGGAATCTCATCTATGGTAGGAATTTTACCTAGTATAGTCCTACATCTCTCAATAGTTGTGTCTCATCCTCATTTAGCTTAGACAACTTATCTCTGATGATTTGTAGTGACCCTCCAAAGGGGTGCTCTCGCAGACGAACCAGGCCCCATAAGCACAAAACAACATCATATCAGAACTATAGAACCACAAAACTGTATATCCACCTTGACTAGGTCAAGGTCAACCTCTGTTAGGTCTAGGTTGACCTTCCTGAGTCAAGGTCAACCTTCCTGGGTCAGGGTCAACCTCACTCCAGAAAAGATGTGGACCTTCCCAGTTTGCGTCGACCTTAAAGGGTCAAGGTTGACATAACTGGGTCAGGGTCAACCTTTAAGGGTCAGGGTCAACCTTGTCTATAAAAATAGGAATTTTAGATTACAAATATCAAAAACAACAAACTTACCTTGGGAAGTGATTGTCCTGTGGCCAGGCACTGTCTTAGGAGCTCCATTAATGTCGCTCAAAGTTCCTCTCTTCATAGCATCCTGCTTTCTCTACTAAACTCTACAAATGGTAAGAATGAGGAGGTATGTGCTCTCTTCCCTTATTTATAGATAGAAATTAGGGTTTTTGTTAGGGTTTATTTAGGTTAAATTCAAATTTCCCTTCATATGCTTTTAGATGGACATTCACTCTTTTCATCATAACTTGAGTTTTGTAGCTCCATTTTCAATGTCTTCTATGGCGTTGGAATCGTGATTCAGATACCTAATACATGCACCCTAAAATGGTCGCCTAGACTTTGGGCCCCATTTCTCAATTTATCAAGTCTCTGAATCAATATTTTCAAATATCAACAATATCAATTATATCAATTTCCTTGATCAAATCATAATCAATTCAATATTTCCTAAGGTTTGAGCCTTATTTAATTTAAAAGAGAAAAAATAAAAATAAAAATATTATTTAATTAAGAGAACATGCTCTCTTTTAATTAATTAAAAATCTCTTTTAATTAAATAATAAAATCACTTTATCCTAAGCCTTTATTTAATTAAAAAGATTTTCCTCCTTTTTTATTTAAATACAAAATCCTCACTTTTCTTCTTATCCTATGTTGCACAAATAAAGCATTATTCTTATTTTATAAAAAGGGAAAAAGCACTTTTTGTCTTATGTGGGACACAAAAGTCAACTCCTATTTTCCTATTGGAG
>MU226115.1:1417804-1434528 GCA_018584345.1 Thuja plicata
AGGGCCTTCATTTTACATTTTTACACATCCATGACTAGAGAGCTATGGATCGATATTTGAGGCCTCATTCTTGAGCAACTTTGAATGGAATGATTCATAGAAGTGTGACAACATTTATGCACACACCTAACTCCTTGAATCAATTTAGGAAGGTTAGGAATCCTTCTAACTGGTTTAGGAAAATCTTTTTCAACAAATTGCATATCCAGTGTATAGGGCTATCCGTATCACCCTGTTTCACCCTTCAGAAGTAGTCAGCCGAAACAGGGGGGCATAAGGGGCTCTATGCACTTCTCAATTTCATCTTAGTAAGCCTTAGGTGGCTTATGGATTTTCATTAACCTTGTGTGCTTTTGGTTACGGGTACTAACAGTTTCTTGCAGGATCTCTAAATTGAGGACTTGGCTATATCCTTTTTATTTATTATGATGTTTTCTTAATTTATCTTGCATATTCACGTAGTGTCATATCTAAGCTAAAGTGGGGTCTAAATGTATCATCTTAAAATGGAAGTAGTTCCATATTAGTAGGTTTAGCACCCTCATTTAGTGCATTTACATGATAGATTTACATTTAGGATGCATATACACTTGGTAATTCTTTATTTCTATGTGAAATTAGGGTTAGGATCCTGAGGATTCTCCTTTATTTCCTTCTTCGCAGCTCTACTTTTTTAGGTAGGACCTATGTACTAGTCCTCCTAGCCTTCATCACACTTATTCTAGGCCCCTATGCCCATTCCCAGCACTCTGTTATATTTTCACATCATCATGGGTCTCTGGCCGACCTAGAAACTTCACTAGCACTCTAATTTGACTGGCCTGAAACCTCAGGTCAGGGTCAAGGTTGACCCTGACCTAGGTCAGGTTGGAGTTCAACCTTGACCTTTGTCATGTTTTGGTTCCCGCTTTCAAATTTGGATCATAGCGGGGCCCTACATTCAAAATTGGCCCCTAGATCCAAATGCGTAAGGTTTTTTTATTCAAAATTTAATTAATGAATTCCCTCCTTAGTTGGCTATTGTGATTGGACCATAATTCAAGGTGAAATTTGAATTAGGGGCCCTCACATTTCCCTAGGAGGCTTACCTTGAAATATCTATATAAGCACTCTCTTTTTCCTTCATTTGACATGATATAGGATGATAATGAGATGATGACGCAAGAATGCAAGAGGACGATATAGGAGGACAAGATATGATGATGCCTTGATCCAAACAAGAATTTTGTGGACAAGTTATTGTGGACATTCATTGGATCAAGAAAGAGTTCTTCAATCCTTCATTCTTCTTTGATCTACTATTTTCAACATTCAAGCATTCAAAAGATACAATCATGGGGTATCAACTACAAATTATGAGTTTGGTAGGAGTACTTTAGCCTTGGGGGCTTGGTATTCTTTCTTTATCATATTCAAATTTATGCATTTCTCTCTCATTTCAATTCATGCTAGGGTTTTGATCTAGAGGATTAGATCTTGGCATTGCACATTCAAAGCTCTTCCTACGAGCAACACACACACACATATATTCTATTACATTTGGCTATTCATGGAGGTGGAAATCACCAAAATGGGGGTTTGACTAATGAAAAACCCTATATAGCCACCCCAAAACACCATTTTCAGATATCTACAGTCGTTGTTTCAGGAGTTATAGAGCAGATTTGGATGCCCTTTTTGGCAAACTTTCAGGATCCGTGAACAAAATTTTCCTTGGAGTAGTGCAGGTCAAGGTCGACATAAAGGGGCCCAATTGTACCTCGTATTTGCCCGTCAAGGTCAACCTGGCTCAAAAAAGAAAAATATTTCTAGTTTTTCTCTGTATGTGTGTTTTCGTTCCAGATCCGATTGTAGAATTTATAGAAACTCGATACAGACACCAGAAAATAGGCATTTCCAAATCTGCTATGTTATGAGGTATGTATTTCATTCTATCTGATTTCATTATTCTTTGCAAACATTTCCAGATTTATATTCCTTATCATTATCATTTCATGTATATTGCTAATAGAGGCATAGGGTCTCTTTTATGTGCAAACCCCCATTGTTCTAGACCCTATCCCTATATTTTTACCATACACCAGCATTAGTCAATAAAATAGAATACAAAGAGGGAGAGAACCTACCAGGAGGTCTACTTATCCTAAAAGATCATCAAACATTCATTGGATTTAATGGTATTTGTTGTTTTGGATCATGAGGAGCCACTAGAACATCATCTTTAGGAGTATCATCCAGCACTACATAATCATTTTATTTCTTCTCATGTTGTCGCAACTGATCTTTGTACACCACTTTCTCATTGAATATGACTTCCATGTTTCTCACAATTTTATGATTTTCAAAGCCCCAAAGTCTATAGCCTAACTCATCAATTAAATATCCAACAAATACACATTTCTTTAATTTAGCTTCCGTCTTGGTTCTATTTTCGGAATCTACATGTGCAAATGCTTCACAAATGAAGGTTCTGAGAAAAGAATAAATCACCTTCTTACATGTCCATGCTTCCTCTGGAATACCATTAGAGGAATAAAAATTTTCAAATTCTTTGCTGCAATACTCACCACCATTATCAGATCTGAGACATTTGAGTCTTTTACCAGTCTCATTCTCAACCAAACTTTTCCATTTTTAAAAAGTTTCAAATACACCAAATTTATGCCTGATGAAATAAATCCATACTTTCCTAGTGGCATCATCAATAAATGTAACATAATATTGTGAGCCACCAAGGGAAGATACCTAATCTTGTCCCCATACATCTGTATGCACAAGCTCCAATTTATCATCTTTATTTTCCTTCCCACCCTTCAAAAAACTAACTCTCTTTTGTTTTCCATACACGCAACTTTCACATAAATCCATATTGACACATTTCAAACCTGGTAATAATTTCTTTGAAAGAAGTAATTTCATACCTTTTTCACTCATGTGCCCAAGTCTGTTGTTCCATAGTGTTGTTTCAAAATGCACAACGATTGTTTTATGTTCTACCTGCTCAACTGCAGCAACTATTCTTGAACATTGACTTTTCTTTGTAACAATTAAAGTAGAAGGAACAGTGTGACTAGTACAAAGATATAAGGTGCCTACTTTCACACCTTTTGCTACTACTAAGGAACCTTTTCAAACCTTCCAATTTGTATCATTAAAAGTAATTGTGAAACCTGCATCACCTAGTTGCCCTGCTGAAAATAAATTCCTACTCAACCTTGAAACATGCCTTACCTCTTGTAGTAGCCAATGATTCCTATTCTGCAACTTAATCTTAATTCTTCCCTTCCCAACAATCTGATAGGGTTCATTATCTACCAAATAAACCAGCCCAAAATCCCCTTGGACATAATCAAGAAAATAAATTATATGGGGCCTAGCATGAAATGAGGCCCGTGAATATAGAGCCCATGAATCATTAGTATTTTCTAGGAAAAGAAGAAAAACATCATCTTCAGACTTATTATTTACCACATTTGCCTCCTTATTGCCTTCTTGTTTGTCTCCTTTATTCTTCCAAGATCAACAATCTTTCTTCCTATGACCTGGTTTCCCACAATACCAGCAATCATTTGGTCCTTTGGATTGAGACCTCTTGCCCTTTGATTTTCGTTGTCATTTCTCACGAATTCCAGAATTGTTTCCTCTCTCTTTTGATCTGCCTCTACTTTTTGTATTCAAAACACTACCTGATGTGGATCCGCCTGAGATTTTCCTATGAATTTCCTCACTCAAAATAACACCAACAACATCATCAAATTTCAGGGTATTTGGACTAGAAACAAAGTTACTAACAAATATTACCAAGCCATTCCATCTTTTAGGAAAATAACACAATCAAAAGAGCCCTCATTTCTTCATCAAAATTGACATTAATAGAATATAATTGACTGGTAATTATATTAAACTCATTTAAATGACCAGCAATTGGCCCGCCTTCTACAATTTTCATATTAAATAAATGCTTCATAAGAAATATCATATTCAAAGCAAAAGGATTTTCATACTTCGCTAGGGTTTCCATCAACTCTTCAGTTGTCCTCACTTTTGTAATATTAAATGTCAATGAGTGTGCCAGACATAAACGAATACTACCATGTGTCTTTCTATCCAAAATATTCCAATCCTTCTAAGACATAGTTGTGACTTTCTTCTTATCCCTCCTAATGGCCGTCATAAATCCTTCTGATAGAGATAGACCTCCATATGCATTTTCCATAACTGAAAGGTCTTCTCATTAAACTTCTCAACCTTCAACTTACCCTCATCTGTCATTTCTCCCACTCAACCGTGAGACCTTCTTCTAGAGGATAACTGAAAACAACCCACTCTAATACCACTTGTTAGGATTAGAAGATAGAAATCTAACAATTACATGAAAATATAACCAATAATGAAAAGGAATAAAGCACAAATAAGTAGAAAAAGAAGACACATATTTAATTTGGTTCACCCCATCTTGGACCACATCCACCAAACAAAGAGTCCAATATTATAATGAAGAAATTTTAATTGATTACAACCAGCCATAACCCTAACACTATTTTTCTTATACAAAATCCCTAACCCTAAAATTTTCTTAATGAGTCAAGCTAGGGAAATACTTAATGAGTCAAAAACCCTAACCCTAAAACTTGTTTGACGGGTAAACCTATGGAAATGCTTGACGAGTCAACCTAGGAAAATGGTTGATGAGTCAACCCAAAAAATGCTTGACGAGTTAACCCAAAAAAATCAGTTCGTTGCCCCGAACCCCACAAATTGTAGAAAAGTGTACAGTACTTTCCTAATCAATCACCACAAACCAACAGTTTCCATTGTTGCCAAATATTCTCTCATGATATTGAATTGATTCTCAAATTCCTGAGGAGAATGGATTTGTTTCCTACAAAGGTATGATCGGTTGGGAGACCAAAGGGTATGGGGATAATTGAAATACTCTTCTGTGAAATAGCAGTTGACATTTTAGGTAAGCTCAATGTAGTTGGTGAGAAAGGTAGAATGCTTAGGGACATTGGGCTTCCAAGAGAAGAGGGCAGAAATATTAATTGAGAAGATGTTGAGGAAGGTGGAGTTTGTGTAATTTTCAATGGATGAAGGAGTAAAAAAAAATACATTCTTAGACTAAACATTTAAACTTGAGGAAATGGGAGACTGTACAACAATCTTGGACATGGTAAAAATGGGTTTAGACATGGGAACTGTTAACTGGCTGGAAACCTGGGATACATTAGTGGTAGGAGGCCGAACCAAAGTTGATTATAGAAGTTGAGTTGACATGAGGGTAGGCATTGTGACACTTGAAGATGACGGGATGGATGGAGACAAAGGAAAAGGGGTTTTGACCAAAGACTAAGAAGAAAGAAGAGAGGGAGAAAAACTTACTTATGGAGTCAGAGGTTCATATTTTTCTCTTAAGAATGTAACTTGTGTCATTCAAGAATATTCATCAATAATTAACATGAAATACCTTTCACTAGTAAGTCCCCTTGTCCTTTTAGGTCCACATAGGTCTATATGTATTATCTTTAGTGATCTTTTGGTTGAATACTCCTTGTCTTTGAATTTGTTCCTGGTTTACTTTTTCCATGCCCAATTTTTTACACTTAGAAAAAAGTTAACCAACAATTTTTTAATATACTAAATAACAACACTGGTCATGTTTACACGTGGTAAAGGAATATATGTCCTAATGACATTGTACATGTAACATGGTTATTGAATCCTCTCCTAAGAATAGAAAAAAATTAATAATATAATGAGTGGTGTGATGGAAACTCTTTAACACATCTTCAAGGATTGATAGTCTAATAGAGTTAGAAATACAATTATAGGGAACTTTCAAGAAAGTATTCACAGGGGCTATTCCTTTCCAAATCAATATCTGTAGGAAAATTAGTTATTTTTGTGTGACACAGCCCAAATGCAAAATAATATAGTTTACATTTACACTTTCCAAATCATTTCTTCACCCTTCTAACAAAATTTGTTTCTAAATCATTTGGATCATAGTTTGCCTCAAGTACATCTTCAATATTCTTAGTAGACTTGAATGCAACATCTTTCTTTTCATATTGTTTTTCTTCAAGTTCAAACATCTCAAAGGAAGAGACTTCTCCATAGAGCTCTTCCAAAGTATATTTCTCCTTATCATTACTCTTTTTAATGGCAATCAACAAAGTTTTGTAATTTCTATGCATAGTTCTCATCACTTTCAATATAACTTCATTATTTTCTATAGTTCAACTAGTGTCTCTAATTGTGCTCACAATTTCATTCACTCGATGTGAGTAACCTTCAATATTCTCATCCTTAGACATTCTCAGTTTCTCAAATTAATGCTTCAAATTTTACAACTTGGTTTTCTTGATCTTCTTATCTCCTTCATATGTGCTACCTAGATTTTCCCAAAAATCATATGCGGTCTTACATCTCATGACTATCAACAATCATGAATCACCTAATCCACTGATAATAGAAAACCTCACCTTCACATTGTTCTCATGTGCCTTGATTTCATCCAATGTAGGATTACCTAACAATGGAGGAGTGTAGAAATTTCTAATAGCTTCTTGAGCTCCAAACAATATAGAGTCTAAATGTGATTCCATTGTTGCCTTAAAAAATGTATAATTTGTTCCATCAAACTCTGGTACTTTGACACCATGTTTATCTTCCATCTCAGATGTACCTAAAATGGTTAAGCTTCTTCGCGAGGAACTAATCTCTAATATCAATTGTTGAACCATCATGCACAATAACTTAACTATTCTACCACAATTTCTTATCAATAATCTTTAATCCAACTAACTATCAATAAAAGATATAACAATGACAACACACACACACAAGAACACCAGATTTACGTGGAAAAATCAATGCGGTAAAAACCACGGTGAGAATCAAACTCACTATATGAATAACAGATTATAATGTTTGGTTTAGGCTCACTGTCATGGAAGTGAAATGCTCACTAAAGGACTTGCAGGCTAAGGCACACTATTTTAGGGAAAGATACAAATGACTTATAAAATTAAGATGTACTATCATGGGGAAAGATAAAAATCTATGCAAGTTGCCAAAGAGTGTACAATCTTCTAGCAAACACAAGAAAATGATGAAATGAAAAGATTTAGGCTCTCCTAATGAAATATAGCAATTTAGCTCTATCAAACTCACTCTTCCACCTCTAATCTTTCACAATTTCATTACATTGACTTCAAATTCAATCCCAAATAATCCAAATCAATTTAAACACATCCAAACCTAAAAAAAACAAATCAAACATATATATATTAATTTGAGCAACCAAAATTATAACTAGGTCATCCATGGTGGAGATAAGCATCATTTACACAAAGTCGGCCACCTCAAGCATTTGCATCCAAAGTGGTACACCCCAAGAGATAAAAGGGTCCAAAATACATCATAACATGCCTTCCCTAAATAATTTCATTAAAGTACAAGCACTGCTAAAACTTCCAAGGTCGGACCCAAATGAAACGTGTAGCACGACATTACAACACATTAACCAGTCGGCCCAAAAGCACTCTCCAATGCATATAACACCATGCAAAGTAAAACACACCAAGATGGGACCTATTTTAACCTCTTAACTCTTCCTCCAAATCTTATCTGAACAAAATAACATAAATCATATCACCACAAGCAACTGAGTCGGCTAGGGATAAATACAAACAACAATGTCACACTCAGAACAACGTAACTTCACTTACACAATAAATCAACACAAGATATCTAAACTAAAACATTACATAAACCATATGTTCATGTCCACCAAACCACATAACCTAAATTACTAATGTAGAACATTATCCAAACCTATCATGACCATCCCTGACAACCAACCTTACTTTCAGCAAACAACAAAATTGAACTTCCACTACAGAACAATTGGGGACATGAAAAGATGATAATGCAATATTCACAGACCAAACTCATTACAACTAGAACTGAAAGCCATCATCATCTTATGTGGAGGAATCTGGAGGAATGTAGATAATTCTCTCATAATGACTTCAAATACTCTTTCTTGCATATTTCAACTTCTCATACTCCCATCTTCTGAATACACCTCATATTGACTTACTATCAGTACTAGACATGAAAACAACATCTAAACATATAATACCACATATTTTTCATACTTCAACTAATCTTTCATGCATAATAAACATAAGATACTCTTTCATACATATCTTAACATTCCATACATAAGACAACACAACTCTCCATCAGATACACTACTAAACCCAACACCTTTCCACCTTCTCTTGATCAGTACACAACCATAACATAACTAGTTGAAATCAATGAAAACATATAGTTGACATCAATGACAACACAAAGCACATAATGCTAACACACATCTCTTTAAATTTTTATTTTAAATAAATTTCTTCTCTTCTGTAAATTTCTTTAAGTGTTAAGATCAACAACAGAGGGTGTGGTGAAAATAGCATATCAGACGCGTTTGTAGTTAGGGCCTTGTCTATCAACCCAAACAATCAAGGACTCCCATGCCATCAAGAATCACCTCAAGAAATTCAGCCACAACCAAAACAATTGGGCTCCTCTAAATTAATGTCTCATGGAATCCTAAACAACAAGGAAATGCAACCTGACATCAACGGGTGGTTATATTGGGATCCTTAGGCCCCTTATGAAAAACTCCTTGGACATTTCAAAAACAAATACCCACACTCCCACAAACTAGCAACAGAGAAGTGGAATTACCAAGGAGGATGCTTAGGCCGCAAAGAGGGTGGAATGAAGGCTCTCATTTATCCTCCCCATTTTCCAAGAAGTCAAGGACTAGGTTTTGGCCTCGACACGACTGGGAGTACCAATGAAAATAGCTACACCTATCGTAATACCCTCGGTGAAATTGTCAAAGTCGAAGACATCCCGGAAGAGAAAATTGTGAGATCCTACGATGATGTCCTTAATGAAGAAACCTTCCTGGGAAACCCTATCCTCCGCCAACTTTCCATCAACTTCATTGACCTTCCCCTTGTCCACCCCGAACTCATAGACTAGGACCAACCAAGCGNCGTACACACCGATGTATTCCAAAGCGAGGATGCGCTCCTAAGATTCATGGGGGCAACAAAACAACAAACCTACTGAGGGTATAATTCAACATGTGTCTACAAACTAGATCCTAAAGAATACTTTGGGGAAGATGAGGTCTTCAGCCACAAAAGTGAAAATAAAAATAAAAAAGGAAAAATGGATCTCTTGGTGAAAACCCCTCTAGGGCGCTATTTGTTCATAAAAAAAAAAGAAAAAAAGGGTGTATCTGCTAGTGAAAACCTCTCTGAGGCACCAGAGGATGAAGATCCTCTTCATCCTCTCATCCATGATTACAGGTCTAATCAATCATCCATTCTCATAGAAGAAACAAAGCCTATCAACCTGGGTACAGAGGACAATCCCTGAATTACTTACATCACAGCATCATTATCAAAAGGTGAGGAACTAACCCTCACTACTCTCCTTTGCAATTCTATAGAAAAATTTGCATGGCCCTATTCTCACATGCCTGGATTAGACCTAGGTTTAGTAGTACACCATTTGGCAGTGGAACCAAATATCAAACTAGTAAAACAGAAGCTCTGAAAGATACATCCAAAAGTAGCATTATTAGTCAAGGCAGAATTAGAAAATCTCCTCCAAGCTAAGATCATCTACGCCATCAACTATTCTGAGTGGATATACAACATGGTTTCTATATCCAAGCTAGAAAAATCAATCAGGATATGCACAAATTTTCAAGATCTTAATAAAGCATGCCCAAAGGATGATTTCCTCCTACCAAATATAAACATGATAGTGGACCTTATCACTAGACAGGAGATGTTGTCTCTCATGCATGATTTCTCTGAATACAATCAGATTTGTATAGCAGAAGAAGATCAACATAAGAAAACATTTACAACCCCCTGGCGAACCTTCTGCTACAATATGGTGTCATTTGGCTTAAAGAATGCAAGGGCAACTTTTCAGAGAGCCATGACTACTATCTTTCACAACATGATTTACAAAATCCTTGAAGACTGTGTAGATGACATCCTCGCTAAGTTAATAAAAAGAGAAGATCACTTAAATGTACTAGAGTGTGTATTTGATCGACTCAGTCACTATGGCTTGATGCTCAACCCCAAGAAGTGTGTTTTTTGGGTCAAACCAAGAAAGCTCCTAGGATTCATTGTATCAAGAAGGGGCATAGAAATAGATCCAAAGAAAGTAAAGGCTATCATGGAAATGCCTCTGCCTAAAAAAATTTGGCAATTACATAGTCTACAAGGAAAGTTGCAGTCTGTATGCCGCTTCATCTCTCAACTCGCCGATAAGTGTCAGCCACTCACTCACCTATTGCGAAAAGATGTGAACTTTAAATGGGATCCAGTCTGTCAGTGAAGCTTTTGAGAAAATCAAAGAATACCTAGCGAGCCCGCCCATTTTGGTACCACAAACACTAGGAAAACCACTCATTCTATAAATCTCTGCAACTACTATGGCACTGAGGTCACTTTTGGCTTAGTTGGATGACAATGGAAGAGAGAGCCATCTATTACATTAGCCACATACTGGTAGGTTATAAGCTCAATTATTCACCTATGGAAAAAAAAAACATGATTGGCACTGGTTTTCACCACTATATGATAAGTGATACAGTAAAGCTCATCTCCAAGGTGGACCCTCTCAAGTCCCTACTATCCAAGACTACTGTCACAGGTTGCATGGAAAAATGGGTAAGCTCCTAAGCCAATTTGACATCCAATATGTAAACAGAAAAGCAATTAAGGTGAAAGTTATAGAAGCTCAGCTAGTAGAAGCACCATTAGTGGATGCCTATCCTTTGGTCATGGAATTTCCAGATGAACATATATGCATGGTCAAAGAATAGCCAACCTAGAATCTTTATTTTGATGGGTCCTATACAACTCATGGTTCAGGGGCAGGAATACTCTTTGTCACTCCTCAAGGTGACTACATCCCCATATCATTCAAATTAGGATTCCCCTGCCCAATTAACACCACAGAGTATGAAGCACTCATTGTTGGGCTCCAAAAGGCAATCCAAAAGAATATCACAAAAATACATGTCTTCGAAGACTCAACTCATCATAAAACAAGTCCTAGATGAGTTTCAAACAAAAGATGACATGTCGTTACCTTACAAAGAGATGGTCGACAAAATGAAAGAACGCTTCATACAACTGCAGATCACCAAAGTGCCTAGATTATAGAGTAAGGTTGCAGATGCAATGGCCACTATTTTCTCCTTCCTAGAGATTCCTTAGGACACAACACAATATGAATTCTTGGTTGAGCAACTTTATGTGGCCTCTTATGAAGACATCAATTCCGAAAGGGTATGTGTCTTGGTTGGCCCCCAATCCCCATGGTACCATGACATCCATGCATATCTAAAGAATGGTATCACATCCCCCCACCTCACAAACACCCAATGTCATAACCTCATTTGCAGAGATTCCCACTACACTCTCGTAGCTAATACCCTATATCGTCGAGGCAATCATAATGTTCTCTCTAGAAGGTTAAATAGAAATGACGTCACCCAAGCTTTACAAGAAGTACACACTGGGGTCCGTGGTTCCCACATGAGTGGCATGGTCTTAGTCAAATAGCTCCTAAGAGTGGGATACTATTGGCCTACGATGGAACACGATGCCTGTGAATTTGTAAAGAAGTGTCTACCCTGTCAAAAAAATGCTAATCTAATTCATGCTATGGCGCAAGATTTGTATCCCATCTCACCTCCATGGTCGTTCTCTTGTTGGGGTTTTGACCTCATTGGTAATATCACTCCCTATCCTTAGAAGGACATGTTAGCTATTTTTCTTGCAGAAACAATTTTAATATAACGGTATAGTTGTATACTCGAATGTAGACTCCTATTTCATGCAAAAGAAAGGCTAATTGATGAGTGTATTAGAAAAAATCTGGGGAAACTATTATCTCCTCCTTCTTTTGAGATCCACTGGATCAGGCAGGTATTACCTATATATGATTATTGAATGACAGTATCTTTTAAGTGGATTATCTTCTTACTGAAATGTTGAAATGTCTTTTAATGGATCAACGAGTAAATGACTATGCAAAAGACTATGAATATCCTGATACAGAGCTTAACGATCCACACTAGTATCTTGACAATAGAAATTAGTAAGGTAATAAGGATTCTCATCCTTCTTCTTTTTTAGTTCTTATGAACCCTAAAAAGGATAACCTAATTTGATTCTCTCTTAAAGGAATCAGTAAACTGAATTGTATTCCTCTAAAACACAATTACTTGAATAGAATGTATATTGAAATGTGAATGATTTGATAATTAAAAATATTGGTTGGACAATGATCAATCACTTAGCTAACTATTAAACCAGTGCCTTAACCTTGGGCTACGAGTCAATATCAGTTATAAATCCACAATAAGGTGATTAACAAAACATATGCAACCAAAAATAAAATGTCTTACAAATTATCCTCTCTCTACAACTATATCATCGAATCCTTTAAACTATTGCTAAGCTCTCTGGGGTCACTTGAAATAATTAATCCTTCCTTGAAGGAGCTTACAAATGACTACACAATCACCTTGTGATCAGTATGCCTAAATACCTTACAAGTAAACATACAAGAGAAATAACAGTAATAAAAAAGAAACAATCCAAGATGCAGAAAAGAGATTGCAAATATTTGTATTAATGTCTTAAAGCTTCAAATACACATAGATAGACAAATAATACAAAGGCTCAGACAAATTTTAGTAGTCTGCCTTGTAATATATTTCATTGATTTTCAAGTTCCAACTTCCAACCTCTTACAAAAAGATACAAGAGAACTACTTATAGGCCTAAACTAT
The DNA here is from genome assembly GCA_018584345.1 of Thuja plicata. Lineage (NCBI taxonomy): Eukaryota > Viridiplantae > Streptophyta > Pinopsida > Cupressales > Cupressaceae > Thuja > Thuja plicata. Next base: position 1,430,715 of record MU226115.1, read on the forward strand.
CTTGGAATCCTTAAGATAAGGATGCTACAAGCTTCGGATGGTTTAGGAAACCTAACCCTAAAAATCTAGAAAAGAGAAAAGACAGGAAGACACCAAGCGGTGGAAGGACAAAATTGAAGAATAAAATCTGATCTTTCTTTTGGCTTCATATGGATGCTGGGACCTTGGTCTGTATATGTTCAAGATAGCATCTGATAGTTGAAATAAGATCTAGTGACCGCCAATACAGGCTAACTTACACTAATCTCTTTAAGATTGTTAACCTTCATGTGCTCATAGAACAGGTGCCATGTGTCCTCTTTACTCTTCATCCATGACATCCAAGTCAGTTGCGACAGGCTTCTTTTTCTTGGGCTTTGTCATGATGTCACATCTTCCTCTTTAGGCCATTCAAAACTCTGAATATTTTCAAGTTGGGCCTTCTGCTTTTCCCATCTAGCATCTGTTATGTTCTTTACATCTGAGATGAATTTATTGCAATCTGTCTTTGCCTTTATTGCCTCATCCAGAATCTTGTTGTATCTCTCCATGTCTAACTCTCCCTGATCATATATGTATATATCTTGGTTGGGTAACACATTGTCAAATTCTGCACTCCAAAGCCCTTGTAGCTTGATTTGATTATCCTCGGTTCTAATGGGAGGTACAAATCTGTTGTAACCTACCCCAAACATATTCATCCTAGCCTCAATCTGATTTTATTTTCCTTTAAATAAGGATAAGGTGGCTCCAATTTTCTCTATTTCTATGCCAACAAGAGTTACTATCTCTGGAAAATCTGACCTTAGTGGTTGCACATATGCCAACCTCTCAAAAAGTGTTGTCCTTCAAGACCAACTAGCATAATATGGATTCAAAATTGATATAAAGCTATTGACTTATGTTTGTAGGTCTGGCAACTTGCCATAGGCCCCATACACCACATCAATCTTGTCCTTGATGGTGTCTATTCTGTGTTAGAAAATTGAAGTCAAGACTCCCAAAATAACACTATTGTGCTCTATTATCCCTTGCTCTATTTCAGCAGCTATCTCCCTTGTTTCTTTTGTCTGGATTTATGTATCCTATACATCTTTAGGCTCGGCAAGGGCAGGCTCTGTCACATCTAGTAATTGTTGAGTAAGCTCATCTATGAGCTTCTGTTGTGTCTTAATTTTTATGAGTCCCAAGTCTCTATTTTTAATAATGTCACTAGTATCACTAGTGAGTTTCTATAGTTTTTCTGACATCTGAGCTGCTTTTTCCTCATTTAGTTAGGCAAAGTGAGTTAGCAATGTTGGAAAAAGAATAATGGTAAAGCAAGATACTGAGAGGGGAGTGAATTAGATCTTCAAATTTAAACACTTAAAACAAAATTATCCACATTCATACATATATGAATCTAATGTAATCTCAGATAGCATCCACACAATGAAATAAATAACACATAACACAATAACTTGGTAACCCAGAAACCCAAATAGGTAAAATTGGGGTGGGGATGACACCCACAAAATTCTCCACTACTGAAGTAATAAAGTGGGTCTGTTAAAGCTACAAATGTTGATTAAAAAATGTAATCTACCCTGTTAAAGGTCTGCCCGGTTAAGAGCTAAAGATCATTACAATCTACCCTATTAAAGGATTTCAACTTACAATAAAGTAAGCACTCTGTTAGGAGATTAAGAAAGGTCTGCTAGAACCACTCAGTTAAGAGATTTTCACCTGATACAATGATTAGAATGTCTCAAGTATTGATCCTTCGTTATACACTCTGATGCTGATGACGGATCTCCTCTTTCCAGTACCTTCTATGATCTCATAATCTGATATAACTTTACTCTGTTGTTCACTATGTTGTCACTCTGCTTGATCTCTGCTTCTTAACAAAATAACCCTCTATGCATTTCACTTCAAAATGCAGTCACCACACACTTCATCTGCTCTCTCCTTACACTTGCAAAATAGGGTTTAGAAGCAATCTAATATATCTTGTTCGAGTCTGATAGCGAGATCTAGATCAACGATCAAGATCTAATACCCATACCTTGATGGTATTACAATTAATGTTTACAATAGATCATGCATAGGATAAAACAATTAAATGCATAACTAACTCCGCAGAAGAATATTAAATGCATACAGAAGTCGGCCCAAAAATTTTATACAAGTTGGCCAGATCACTTATCCTCAAAGTTTGAATCATTCCAGACATGTATACAAAAACTGTTCTACTCGGCACTTGACTTGTCTGTCGCTTGGCACTTAACATCTCTGTGTCCTACTCGGCTTGGCAATGTAACTCGGCTTAGCAATGTAACTAGGCAAACTGAAAACTGCTCTGCAATGTTGCTCGACCTTGCATAGTTTTAGCTCGGCCACAGTGATAGCCAACTAAAACTACCTAAGTGAATGACTAAGTGTTGGTCACTAATCATCAACAAAACTTAGAGATTAAAAATCTCCCCCTTTGATATTAGTGGCAAAAACACTTATCATTACTTCCGTTCATCTCATCAAAATGTTGCCTAAGTATACTAAGTACTCCCCCTAGGAATATACTTGGAAATAATCCATACAAAAAGTTTACATGCCTTAAAAAAAATTATATACAAGTGTACCTATTTTGTACTGATGTGTCATACTGTATCCTTTCCAACTTCCTTACCAATTTTCCCTTGTTTTTGTCACTGATTGTTGGTGGGGTCAAGTTGTACTAATCCAAAAATTGTTTATGAAGTTGTAAGGTGGATTCAAAATGTAGTATCCCATCTTTCCTTAGCAATCTTCAAAACTTCCAATTTGATTTCTAGCTCGACAGCTAGACTCACTAAACTTTCTGCAGTTGATAGATTTGCACTATTCTGTGATAACTCCTTTGCAATTGAAAGTTCCTTTTGTATTACCTCCAAGTGAGGCAATAGGCTTGTCTGAATAGTTATCAATTTGGCCCTCATTCGACCATCTTTAGCCATAAGCTTAGATATTCTCCATTGTGCATTTATCAACTTAGTAAGATGTAAAGAACTAGAAGTAGTATCCTTACCCAAAGTAGTGCCAGTTGATCTCAAATCTAACTGTAGCTTCTCAACAAGCTGTAGATTATCCTTTGTGAAAAATTCAACATCACATAATTTTCTGTACAAAGAATAAACAGTGGCTGTAACTTTCTCTAAAGTTTCTACAAGAATAGAAAGTTCAACCTATTTTGTGGCAATCTCTTCTGAGATTTTCTCTAGAACTTTGCTCTCAAATCTTCTCTTGGACCATTGTAGAATCTTTTCATTGATTTCTATGTCCTCATCATTTACCTTCTCTACAATGTTGGCTAGCTGATCAATAATTAGAGCTTGAGGCATTTCATCCTTTAAGTCAAAAGCCTTTGCAAATATGTCTTTGATGTCATGCAACACCTGCTTTTGCTTTTCTTCTATCTTCATCTCTTCCTGTCTCTTCTTCCTCTTAAGTAACTCTTGAGGAGTCCCTATTTGTTCAAAAGATAACTCATTGAGATCCCATTGTGGAATCACAATGACTTCATCTAATGTCACATCTAGAATTTGAGACTTCTTCTTCAGAATTTTATTTTTCTTCAACTCTGGAGAACTTATGCTCGACAATATAATACCTTTCCCTTTGAAAGTGTTAATGTCCATTGCCTCTTTTAATTCTGTCAATATTGTCTGTGGGTTTGGCATACTCCTAGTCTTAGGACCAGTGGGAGTGGATGATGCAGAGTGTGGTAGATCAACCAACACTTGCATTGCCTCTTCTTCTTTAGGCTTATCAACAGTATCTATTATCACTACTCCACTATCTAAAACTATTTTCACAA
>MU226115.1:1438313-1458417 GCA_018584345.1 Thuja plicata
TACCTTCTTTCACCTGTCTTAGATGATTCTCCATCTTCAGTGGTTGTATGTTGTTCAGTGTGACCTAATCCAGAAGAATCTTTAGGTCTTCTTGATGCTTCTACCAGTTGTTCAAAGTAGCTCATAGTTGCACTTGTATCATTCACTATGTTATTAAGTTCTTTCTCAGATCTCAATTCATCTTTCAATTGACTGTTCTCAGATCTAAGATTTACAATCTCCAAGTCTTTCCTACTGATGTCCTGATTCACAAATAGTAGTTGATTTGCCATGTCCACTTGATTGACTGTCATTGTTTGTACATCATGTGTTCTTTCATCAAGTCTAGTAGTCATCATTCTTTTGTCTTCTTCTGCCATAGCCTTGTCATCTTCGGCTTTCTTTTTATGTTCAACAACTTCACACATTCTTATTAATTGGGCTTCTTGTTCCTTTTTCAATTTTCTGACTTCTTCACATAGTGCACTGTTCTTTTCCAGTAGATCTGTTATTGTTGCATCTCTCTCAGTAGAATCTCCATTCTGAAATAGATTTGTGGTGTCCTCTTCCTGATAATGAGTGTCATTCATTAGTTTGGCCAAATCTTTCCTTGCATTCAAGGACTTCTTTAATTCTTGTCTTGCAGTCTCAAGTTGTTGTAGTGCTAGCTGAATATCAATCTTTTGATTCTCAATGACTTTACCCATCTTGTAGATCTCCATCTCAAGATCTGTATTCTCATGCTGATTATGACCTTTTTTAGAGAACTGAGCTCTGATACCAATTGTTGGAAATACAATAATGGGAAAGCAAGATACTGAGAGGGGGGGGTGAATCAGATCTTCAAATTTAAACACTTAAAAAAAATTGATCCACATTCATACATATATGAATCTAATGTAATCTCAGATAGCATCCACACAATGAAATAAATAACACAACACAATAACTTGGTAACCCAGAAACCCAAATAGGTAAAACTAGGGTGGGGATGACACCCACAAAATTCTCCACTACTGCATTAATAAAGTGTGCCTGTTAAAGCTACAAATGTTGATTACAAAATGCAATCTACCTTGTTAAAGGTCTGCCCGGTTAAGAGATAAAGATCATTACAATCTACCCTGTTAAAGGATTTCAACTTACAATAAAGTAAGCACTCTGTTAGGAGATTAAGAAAGGTCTACTAGAACCACTCTCTTAAGAGAATTTCACCTGATACAATGATTAGAATGTCTCAAGTATTGATCCTTTGTTATGCACTCTGATGCTGATGATGGGTCTCCTCTTTCTAGTACCTTCTATGATCTCATAATCTGATATAACTTTACTCTGTTGTTCACTGTGTTGTCACTCTGCTTGATCTCTTCTTCTTAACAAAATAACCCTCTGTGCATTTCACTTCAAAATGCAGTCACCACACACTTCGTCTTCTCTCTCCTTACACTTGCAAAATAGGGTTTAGAAGCAATCTAATATATCTTGTTCGAGCCTGATAGCGAGATCTAGATCAATGATCAAGATCTAATACCCATACCTTGATGGTATTACAATTAATGTTTACAATAGATCATGCATAGGATAAAACAATTAAATGCATAACTAACTTCGTAGAAGAATATTAAATGCATACATAAGTCAGCCCAAAAAGTTTATACAAGTCGGCCAGATCACTTATCCTCAAAGTTTGAATCATTCCAGACATGTATACAAAAACTATTCTTCTTGGCACTTGACTTGTCTGTCGCTCAGCACTTAACATCTCTGTGTCCTACTTGGCTCGGCAATGTAACTAGGCAAACTGAAAATTGCTCTATAATGTTTCTCGGGCTTGCATAGTTTTAGCTCTGCCACAGTGATAGCCAACTAAAACTACCTAAGTGAATGACTAAGTGTTGGTCACTAATCATCAATAGAACTTAGAGATTAACAAGCACTTGGGATATTTCCAAATCCCCTATATTTTAAACTGACCAGATTATTTTGTTACCTTCCATCTTCTCCTGGATGTTCAACAAGGATGGCTTCTGATCTTTGCAAGCCAAGCTCCACATTGCAAGTGCATGGGACTTAGGGTTATATCCAAACCCTCTTATCGTATCCCCAACCTATGTCTCTAATGAAAATTTGACATCAGGCTATTTCCTAATTTGATCAATTATAAAAGCTAAGGATAGATCCCAACCTTCCACTAATAGCATCCAACTAGCCTTGACCAGCTGCCTAGCTTGTTCTGGTGTTATTTTCTCAGATTCAGGATCATAGTCCTATAGTATTTGCAGAGCGTCTTGGGTTACTGAATCACTCCCTGCTAATTGCAACTGTACACTTACTTGTTGTTGCTTGTTCCAGATGAGGAAATATTTAAATTCCTTTGTCTTAATAAAGTTGTCATCTTTAAGGAATTCATATTGATGTATCAACCTGTCATCTTTACAAGTTCTTAGAGGTAACTCTTCCTCTTCTTCTACATCCTTTTGTAATTTCTTTCCTACCTTGATCTGTTTTCTTAGTTGGTGATCATAGGGCCTGTTTCCAGTTATTAAGGAAGCAATTTTGTCTATCTTTTTCTCCTTCTTCTGAGAAGGTTCCCCTGTTTCCACTCTCTGTCTCTTTTGTGGGGGTTCATTTGTCACTTCCTTCTCAGGGACCTCTGTTAGGTCTATGCTATTTTCTCCCTAAACTGCATGTTCTTCTTCAACTGCTTGATAGTCTACATGGGAAATGGGAGAAGGGTAGCCCTCATCACTGTCATCATATTCTCAATCAGAGTGCTCTGCTTGATCCTTCTCAGGAACTATTAGTGCATCCTCAAATTGATTGCACATGAGAGTATGGGCATTAATCATGGCCTTAAACTTCTTCAAATAGGCATATCAGGGAAGAATCCCCCAAATTTTAGACCTTTTCTCTTCACTTGCCTCTCCAAATCTATAAGTTCATTGAACTTTTATGCTCTTTTGTCAACCTCCTCATCCTCCAAAATATTTCTTATTAAATCTTCTTCCATGCATTCTTCATAGTCTTCGGTGTAGGGGATGGTTGGTGTTAGCAACTTTTTGGCACTAAGGATAAAACCTTCAATATCAACATTTCTATGGAAGGCCACATTCATCCTATAATGATTTAACCAATTATTTACAAGGTCTAATTCCCCTTTTCCAATAGTAAAATTGTAAATCCTGAATTTCCTAGGGGTAAATGTACCCTTCCTATGTGGTGCTAGATGCTCCTTATCTATCAAAATGAGCTGCCTTATGAATTCCATTGCAGCTATCCTTGGTGGCACATGGAATGGTAATACATGTGGAGGGTGGGAAAAACCATAGACCCTCATTATTGTGAAATTCTTCTCATAGTAAAAGTCTCCCCAGTTATGGTCTCCTAGCCATTTGTCTAGATACTAACATGGCCTCAATAGTTGTTTCACTTTTACTGGCAGCCTAGTCTTGTTGACACCTAAGCATTGAAGAATTGGATATACTATCCAATTTTCGAAAGCACAAAACAAATGCTCCCTGGAAGTATAGTTCCATACTTGCAAGCAAATTTGAACAGGGTTAGGCTGGTTGTGATGAAATTTCTATGGCCTAAGATATTGCCAATTCATGAGTGAGGAGTTGTAGTATACGATCAAATGCATAAGAACTAAAAAATGCATAAACTTAGGGTGATCCTTTTTACTTTGTATATCTATGACCCCTGGTGCATCTGGACTATAATGTAATCAATATAGTCATAGTTGGAGGTGGTATGGAGGCTTTGCATATCCAGTACTATCATCAAAATATCCGATGTAATCCTATCTGCTCCTGCATCATTTCCTAGCACTCTGCAAAGTGCATATGATATGTACTTCATATAGAAGTTCAAGTCCTTGTAGAAATATGGGGTTTCTCTTGGCATGGGTGCTATACAGTTCTTCATCTTCTTTGAAACATGGTGTTCCTTAATCAACTTGGTTGCAATGCCAGACTCTTTGGTATATCTATTCTCTAGGCTCTTCAAGTTTATCTTTGTGGTCATAGGATAGTATACATTGAAAGCCTTCATGAAAGTGTTCCTGTCTAGGATAAGTAGGGATTTTCCAATGTCCCTCTTAATCATTTTGGTCAGGGTATCATACCTACTGGCCATCTACAAGAAAAAATTGACATCTACAAAGATGTCAGGAACAACTAACCTAGCCAACCTACAGGTCCAAGGATTTGAAATTGGCATAGGCTCATTACTATTGTTGAAAAAGTAATTAAATAATGAATAACCTGATGATCTGGGGTTTTTGCATCCCTAATATATTCTAGGTCGTCAATTAAAACATCGGCACTAACCTTTATGTTCTGGCTTGAGTCGGGTAACAATGTGAGAAATTCATTTAAATAATTTCTCTTCCCCTTTGTATCATCCTCAGCATTGTCACTTCTTCCACTTGTGGACTCTAGACGCATTGCTTGGCTCATTTTTCTTTTTGTGTTGTGATCACACCTTTCTTCACCGATATTGAAACAAATGTTCTCAAAACCCTCACTACCAACTGTTAATTATCTTAAAATCTGCAATTCTAAGCACCGAAGACACTGTTAATCACAATCTCTGCTGAATTCTGAATCAGGAAATCACCTTTTTGAACACTTACTACTTGGAAATTTCCCTCTATAAAACTCTTAGCTCTGAGAATTCAGAAGCTGGTAAGAATGCAATGACAACAGATATGCATACTTATAACTAAGAAATCAATGTAGATGTCTCTTCGAACTGGTAAACTTATAATTCAGTCACTTTTGCCATTATTTTACACACTGTGATATAAATTTCTGGTTCTAGCCATGACATTTAAACTGACAAGTAATCAATTTATGATGAGTACTTTTACATATAAAAACCTTATAAAATTTGAAAAGAGATTGAAATCAGATCTGATTGGCTGCATTAAATCATATTACGGCTACTTTTCCATCTGTCAAAATCGTTGTAATCTTATTGGTCAACAACTGTCCACTATGGCATCATAGAAAAGTCACCGTTTAACTTTGGTTTCAATCTGGCGACCCAGCGACTGAGCAATCTCCTTATCGCTTAATATTCCTTCTAACTCCAGTTTCCTACTGAGACTTGGCGACAATGTTGGATCAATCTTCAGATCAACGGTTGTCTCCATGTCACCTGATCATTTAACTTAACCCTTCTTTTTACGGAGACAACACAACTAAATCATTTACTTAACTTTTTTTCAACCTCGGGTCACATTTGGAGACTTGGCGACTGATATATCTCTGTTGTTGAACCAAATCTCTAACTCATAGTTTATCCGGAGACCTGGCGACAAAATCCTTTAGTCTCTTTGTCGCTTAATTTTTCTACTTTAATGACTTTCATCTGGAGACAACGCGACTACCGTTGATCTCCACTTTATCTATATCTGACGGTCACCACTAAGTCTCCGTGACTGATAAACACGTGTCATACTTTTCTTATGTCTCTTGATCGCTAGATATTATTTAACTTTTCAACTTTATACCGTGACTATCGTTGATATGGCCTCCATCTTGTGGTTGTTGCTGAATCGCTTGATTATCAACTTAACTCATCTTTCTTCTTGTGATTACGCGACAACACTATTATCCAAATTGGCATTCAACCTGGGTTTATTCAGAGACTTGGCAACCGTTAAAACTCCATGTCGCTTATTTTTTCTAAACTACAAGGTTAATCTGGAGACTTCCCAACTGTTGTTGGATTAATTTTCTGATCAATGGTTGTCACTGAATCTCTTGATCTTTTACTTAACCCGCATTTTATTACGAGACTTAGCGACAACGGTGAAACCCTAATCTTTTGACTTAACTTATAACCTCAGAGTTTATTGAGATAACGTGACTGAGTAAACGCGAAGTCGCCATATAAAATCACTAACTTTGCTCTTATCAGGAGATAACCCGACCACCGTTAGATTAAACTTCTGATCAACAATCTGCACCAAGTCTCGTGATCCTCTTAAGCATATTCCTTTTATTAGGAGACTACACGACTAAAGCATTTCACCAAGTCTCCAGATTGAATGGAATATTTGCTTTCCTTCATGAGACTAAGCGACTAAAAATTTAGCACATGCAAATAAATTCACACTTAAGTTATGAAAAAGGTAACATAAAAATAGAACTCGTCGAAGAAATTTACGGCCTTTTTTGCATTTTGAGTAGAAATAACCTAAGGGCTTAGGGTTTTTGACATTTTCAAACAGGTTTTAGGGCTAAAACATTTACTTGCATAGGTATGTAAGCATTTTAAACATGATTTTCAACCTTCTAAACATAGGTATGACATGAAACCTCAAAAATTTACAAGGCAAACTCAAAAACTGGAAATACAACCAACAGTGGCTCTCTCTGAGGATGGCTAAACACAAGTTTATGACAAGAATCTCAGAATCTCCAGTTGCAGGCCTTTTATTTGACATTGATTAATCTATTACTGGAAGGGAAACACACAACTGAAAGGGAAACCTACTTATGTACACATGATACAAATTTACTTACTTGTGCATGAAAATTTTAACTTTTCAAATGAAGAAACGCTTCAGAGATTGCCCATGAACAGGCAACTCAAATTCTTCTCCGTTCATATTCTTTAGAAGATAAGAATCTTTGCCAAAGCTCTGAGACATGACAAAAGGTCCAAGCCATAATGACTCAAACTTCTTATGCTTTCCTTTATCTTCTGCTCTTACGTTCCACTGCAAAACAAGGTCATCTGGTTGGAATTTTATGTTACTAGCCGTTTTGTCAAATAGATATTTCATCTTTTGTTGTAATTTTATATTTATTTTTTTGGATATCCTTTTTGATTTCATCCAACTCTGTCAACTGCATTACTCTGTCTTGCATACTATCAGAAATCTCTAATTGCTCTTCTTGTATAAACTGGTATACTGGTAAGAAATTATTAATAGTCAGTCTTGATTGCATACCATATACAAGCTCAAATGGTGATTTTCCTGTTGCCTTTTTAACTGTTATCTTGTCAGCCCATAGGGCTAATCTCAGTTTTGTATGCCATGCTCTCTTGTTCTTCTCAAGAGTCTTCTTTAAAATCTTCAATATGCTTTTGTTACTAGATTCAACTTGTCCGTTTGCTTGAGGATGGTATGGGGATGAATATGACATCATTATCCCATACTTCTCACAAAAATATTTTATCTCATCTGACCTAAAACACATGGCATTGTCCATTACTAAATTTATAGGCACACCAAATCTGGTTAATATATTTTCTATCAGGAATTCAGTAACAACCTTACTTGTATATTTTGTTGGGATAGCTTCAATCCATTTTGTAAAGTAATCTGTGGCTACAAGTATCCAACTGTGTCCACCACTAGATTTTTCTGAGAATTCATCTATAAAATCAATTCCCACATAGCAAAAGGGGCTTCTACACTTACAGGATTTAGTAACAGAGCTCCTGAAAACTTTAACTTATTTGTGAACCTCTGACATGACTCACATCTCCTAACATATGCATGGGTATATTTGAATAAACTGGGCCAAAAATAACCAGCCCTTAGGATCTTGTGGGCAATAGTCTTGGCAATAAAATGGCCTCCACAGACCCCAGCATGCATTTCATTTAATATTTTCTCAGATTGGCTTTGATCTAAACATAGCAATAATACACCATTTCTATCTTTACAGTATAAATCTCCTTGTACTAAAGTGTATCTCTGAGCCTGTAATCTAAGACTTCTCTTTTGATTATCTGTCATAGCATTAGGACACTTGGCAGTCTTTAAGAAAAATACAATATCAGTATAAAATGGTTGTTTCTCTATACTAGTAATTGTCTGATCATGTATTTTTTTATCATTTACTTGTACTAAATCCAAGTTCTACTCTGTCATGAGCTTTGCCAAACCTTGACCTCTTACCAGTTTTGTAATGTGGATTTCTAGGTTGAATTCCTGAATTCGGTTGATCCACTTACACCTCTTTCCAGTTACTTATGATTGGGTAAGAATGTCCTTTACTGCTGCATGAGGTACATATGCCAACACCTTAGCACAAACTAAGTATGGTCAAAAATATTTTACAGCCTTTACCAGAGCATATGCTTGCTTTTCCATCATCTCATAATTCAGTTATGCAGCTTGAAGGGATTTGCTAAAAAAGGGTATTGGATGTTCAAAGCCTTCATCATCTTTTTGTAACAGAATAGCAGCAATAGTGTGAAAAGATGCAAAGGAAGATAAAGAAAAGGGCTTACTGTAGTCTGGTGATTTCAGAACAGGTGCCTCTTGTACTGCCTTCTTTATTCTCTCAAATGATATTTGAGCTTCCTCATTCCAATGAAACTTTTCATCTTTCTTTAGCAACTTGATAATTGGTTTGACAACCTCTGCAAAGTTATCTATGAATCTTCTGACAAAGTTTATCGTTCCTAAGAAAGATTGTACTCCTTTTATATTTTTTGGAGCAATGACCTTTTGGATAGCTTCTATTCTCTCAGGGTCTGTCCTAACTCCATTTTTGGACACTATATGTCCTAGTAACTTTCCTTCTGTAACTGTTAAATGGCATTTTCTAGGGCTTAGTGAAACACCATACTCTAAAGCCTTATTAAAATAATTCTCTAGGTGTTCACAGTGATCCCCTGCTTTTTAGAATATGCAGTCAAGTCATCTTGATAAATAACCATGAATAAATCAATAAATTCTTTAAATGCCACATCCATGGCTCTTTGGAAAGTTTCTCCTGCATTTATTAATCCAAATGGCATTCTAACATAGACATAGGTTCCCCATGGAGTAGTAAAAGCAGTCTTGAACTGTTTTGATTCTTTCACAAGTACCTGGTTGTAACCTGAGAATCCATCCATCATTGATAGCAATTCACAACCAGTTACCTTATGCAACACTGCTTCCATATTTGGTAAAGAATAGTTATCTTTTAAGGAAGCAATATTCAAATTTCTAAAATATACACACAGCCTTATGTCACTATTCTTCTTTCTTACTGGTACTAGGTTTGAGACCCAAGTTGAGTGTCTGATTGGCTAAATGATTCCAACATCTTTTAACTTCATCAACTCTTGTTGCATCTTAGGAGCCAACAGAGGATTAATAGGTCGTTGCTTCTATCTGAATGGTTTCATGTCAATTTTTAGTGGGATCTCGTGTTGGAAAAGATCCTCTCTATAAGCCTTAAGATCTTCATAAGACCAAGCAAAAACATGCTTATGTTTTCTTAGTAACTTTATCAAGTTGGTTCTAACATGAGAGTCTAATCCTTTTCCAATGTAGACTGTTTGAGGAGTGGTCTGTGAACCCAAATTTATTTCCTCTAAATCCTCAATCTTGGCATTGCTTATTCCTTATGTTTGTTCACTTTGATTAATAAACAATGTCTCTAGTTCTACCAGTCCCTGAGGAATTTGGTTAGAACTAAGTTGGACAACGTCATCCCCCAGTATACACTCCTTACCATCAATGACTTCAATAAAATTATTGCAATCTATATGCTAATCCTCATAATGGTCAAGGCATTGAAGAAATCTAAGGATATCTTGGTCATCCTCAAACACTTTCCAGTAGTAAATGTTGTCTGGGACAACTGGTCTTCTTTTTATTTCCACAATTGATACCCCTTTAATGGTCATGTCATCAGTTTTCAAGGCAACATTAGCCAAGAAATTTGCCATTATGTTTCTATACCTTTCTATATAGTTTATATTAAAGGCATCAAAGAATTCTATTTGATCCCAAATAGCATGTCTATACATTTTCAATCTGTCATTCTTTACAACATATTTGGATCTTACCTGGGCTACTACTAACTCTGAGTCAGCATAGATTTTAAACATTTCATACCATGTTTAGTAGCAATTTCTAGCCCTAGAAACAAAGATTCATACTCTTCTATATTATTTGTACATTGAAAAGATAGCAGAAAAGAATATTCGAAAGTGGTACCTGATGGAGATGGAAACAAAACTCTAGCTCCTAGTCCCTCTTTTGAATAGGCTCCATCAAAGTACATATGCCATAAACCATCATTTTGTATAGATAACTCCTTCACCAAAGGATCAATATTTCCACACAGGTGATCACTCCTTTTGACTCTGAAATTGTCCATGTCAATGTCAACACAATAATTAATATCTGCATCCTCAAGTAATTCTATCATGTGAGGTGTTCTTTTCTCTCTAGATATCTTTACATTATTTCCAGCTATATTGAAAGTGGCATAAGATAAATCACATTGTATACTGCCACCCATTTAAGCACTCCATTTTCTACATAATAACATGCCATAGTGTGGTGGTATGTCAACTACTAGTACACTCATAGTTAACACTGTATCTGGACACATGGCTAATTTGTAGGGTAGGGATTCAATAGTCCCAACAACAGGAATTTCTCTAGAGTCCACTGCTTGGAATCTCCCATGAAAAGTGTCAACCTGTAAACCCATGGATCTCATAATCTCTACAGGCATTACTGTATTTGATGCTCCTGAATCTATCATACAGTTTTTCAGCATGTTTCCATTTATAACCAAAGTTAAGAAAAAGGGGTCAACAATCCCTGTAGAAGTGTTTGTATTTAAATAGATCTGAGGGATCTCAAAGATCATCCCTTCAGGCTCTTTTCCTTTGTTATTGGTCTTCTTCTCAATATGCTCTATTTTATGAGGTTTTATCAATAACACATTGTTCAAAACTGACAACACTTTATCTTTATGTTCTTTTATTCTCATCATCTCAAGGAATGGGACCTTCACAGTCATCTGAGATAACCATTGTCCAATATCTACTGGAGTATATTTTACATCAGTGGTTTTAGGCTTTTCTACAACAATATTATTTTCTTATATTTGAATATTCATGGCAGGTTCTTCCCTCCTAGATTTCTTATTTTCCACTTTAGGGGAAGAAGAACTTGCCTCTATCTCTTTAGCCTTTTCCATATGTACATATTTTTTCTCATTAGCTTTGTTTACTATCTTGACCTTAGGTCTATTTGCATTTTCCCCAGGCCCGTCCCTTTTAGGTATATATTTGGCATCTATTTTGTTTTCTTTTATAAAGATGCCTGATGGTTGACTAATAGCATTACCCACCACTATGTTTCTTAGGTGATAGTTGTTTCTAGCTTTGTTCACTAAGTCAACAGTGATTCTGGCTTTTTCCTCATTAGAAGCTTTTCTCACTGCTGGAGATTCCTGACTATTTTGGGCATAACACCTTATATGGTCATCCCTTTCTTCTTCCTCACTATCTGACAAGGCTTGCTCCTGGTGAACTTCAACATTTCCTTTCGAACCATATATGTCCTGATTCTCAATTTCTTCACTAGAATCTATATCATGACAAGAATATGCATTATTCATATTATAATCACATGTATCATCTTCTTCCTTATCTTGCTCCTCGTTTGATTTTAAATCCAAAGAAACAATACAAAAGTCAGGATTGTGTGGTGCCTCACATGCCTCACACCAGAAGTCATCATTACACATATCAATAGCATTTTTATGTAAAGGATCAGGGGTCCTATTCTCAGTTTTCTCTTTTCTAGGTGGAGCAATAGGTTTACCATCCTTAAATTGGGTACCATAGGGGTAATTTTGCATCCTATTTTGTGGATTGTAATTGTTATTATAGGATGGCTTATTATTTTGTGGAGCCCTATACTCTCTGTATTCAGGTTCCTTTTGATTGCTTCTATTAAAGCGTGGATCCTCTCTTTTACCCAACTTCCCTGATATCCTTTGTTCATTTCTATATTCACAGCCATTTTATAGGCTTCTGTTAAAGTCCTAGGATTTTTATCCCTTAATGCATAGCCCATTTTTGAATCAAAGGCATTAAGATAACTAGCTAGACATACCTTATGATCCAGCTTCATTTTTTGGAATAGCTTATGCATAGCCCGCTGAAATCTTGTATTGAACTATGTTACTTCTTCATTTGAGTTCTTTCTTATGTTGTTAAACTCATTAAGCAAAAACCCTTCATTAGTATTGTCACCATACTGATCCTTGAAAAGATCAATCAGTTCATCCATCATTCCTAAAGAACTATGAGATAAGCTCCTAAACCATTCCCTAGCATCTTCTACTAGAGATTGCACAAATAGCTTCATAAGAACATCTTCATGATTGATATTTAAATCATCTATAACATCAAAGAATTTTCTTAAATGTTCTCTCACATATCTTTTGGTATCACATTAGGATAACCTAGAATTCCAAAGAAAGAAAATTGCTTATACCTTTCTGCAGGAAGAGGCCTCCTTTGAAATCTGTCATTCTCCTTGGGAGCAGAAAATTTACTATGGTCTTTAAAAGAAGAAGCCTTATTTTTTGATGTTGTAGGAGGTTTTGTATCAGCAAAAGAAATTGTGGTTGACTGTAGGAAGTCATTTTTTCTTTTCATTTCAATGGTAGCAGCTTCTGCTTCAGCCTTTTCTAACATCTTAGCCATAGTTTCTTTCTCTTTTCTAATTTTTTCAAGGTCAATATCTAATTTGGACATCTGCTCTGTTAGGTTCTTTTGAGTTTTAGGCTTCTCAATTTCTATTTCTGTAACTTTACTCTTTCCCTTATCTTTGAAGTCTTGAGAACCCCACTTTTGGTGGGTGTTTGGAATCTCTTGGTCTCTGCAAGACCTCTCAATATTCCTTGCAGCTTGATGTCTTAGGGTTCTTTTCCTATTTTTGTCAACATCTTTCTACTCATGTTTTTTCTTTTTATGTTCCTTTTCCCTTTTCATATGTTGAATAAGGGCAAGATGCTTCATGAGGATTCTTTCTTCCTCTGCAAGCTCATCAAATGGAACTTCTTCAGAATCTGAACTAATTGTATTTGTTCCTTCTCTCTCACTAGAAGTGTTGGTGATTGCATAGGTGTCTAGTCCAAGATTTGGGGCTTGGGCTTCTAAATATTCTGAGGCACTCTCTTCTTGACTAGACTAGTTATTATTTTTCCTTCTAGTGTTATTATCTTCACTTCTTGGAGGAGAATCATTTATATTTTCTTGATTTTTCTTCTGCCTCCAAGACATCCTAATTTTTGAAGTAGTGGGGATCCCATTATCCAACTCAGCTTCTGGATTATTCTTCATTCTTGATCTAGTATTCATATTGAAAATATTTCACTTGATTCCTCAATTGATCACAGAGATTTCAGCTTTTAGAGTCGCCACCCAAACTTGGGAACTACTGAATACTATTAGAAAGATCTTAAAATTGGCAAAACTCAACTATAACTTGATTTGACTTATTAATTCCCCAGTATAGTCGCCATTTTGTTAGCACTTTTTCTTGCAGAAACAATTTTAATATAACCGTATAGTTGTATACTCGAATGCAGACTCCTATTTCATACAAAAGAAATGCTAATTGATGAGGGTATTAGATAACATCTAGGGAAACTATTACCTCCTTTTTTTGAGATCCACTAGCTCAGGCAAGTATTACCTATATATGATTATTGAATGACAGTAGCTTTTAAGTGGATTATCTTCTTACTAAAATGTTGAAATGTCTTTTAATGGATCAACAAGTAAATGACTATGCAAAAGACTATGAATATCCTGACACAGAGCTTAATGATCCACACTAGTATCTTGACAACAACAATTAGTAAGGTAATAAGGATTCTCGTCCTTCTTTTTTAGTTCTTATGAACCCTAGGAAGGATAACCTCTTTTGTTTCTCTCTTAAAGGAAGCAGTAAACTGAATTGTATTCCTCTAAAACACAATTACTTAAATGGAATTTATATTGAAATGTGAATGATTTGATAATTAAAAATACTGGTTGGACAATGATCAATCACTTAGCTAACTATAAAACCAGTGCCTTAACCTTGGGCTATGAGTCAATATCAGGTATAACTCCACAATAAGGTGATTAACAAAACATATGCAAACAAAAATAAAATGCCTTACAGATTATCCTCTCTCTACAACTATATCATCAAATCCTTTAAACTATTGCTAAGCTCTCTGGGGTCACTTGAAATAATTAATCCTTCCTTGAAGGAGCTTACAAATGACTGCACAATCACCTTGTAATCAGTATGCCTAAATGTCTTACAAGTAAACATACAAGAGCAATAACAGTAATAAAAAAGAAACAATCCAAGATGTAGAAAAGAGATTGCAAATATTTGTATTGATGTCTAAAAGCTTCGAATACACATAGATAAACAAATAATACAAAGGCTTAGACAAATTTTAGTAGTCTGCCTTGTAATATATTTCATTGATTTTCAAGTTCCAACTTCCAACCTCTTACAAAAAGATACAAGAGAACAACTTATCGGCCTAAACCATCTTGGAATCCTTAAGATAAGGATGCTACAAGCTTCGGATGGTTTAGGAAACATAACCCTAAAAATATAGAAAAGAGAAAAGACAGGAAAACACCAAGTGGTGGAAGGACAAAACTGAAGAATAAAATCTGATCTTTCTTTTGTCTTCATGTGGATGTCGGCACCTTGGTCTGTATATATTCAGGATAGCATCTGATAGTTGAAATAAGATCTAGTGACCGCCAATACAGGCTAACTTACACTAATCTCTTTAAGATTGCTAACCTTCCTGTGCTCATAGAACAGGTGTCATGTGTCCTCTTTACTCTTCATCCATGACATCCAAGTCAACTGTGACAGGCTTCTTTTTCTTGGGCTTTGTCATGATGTCCCATGTTGTCACATCTTCCTCTTCAAGCCACTCAAAACTCTGAATTTTTTCAAGTTGGTCCTTCTTCCTTTCCCATCTAGCATTTGTTATGTTCTTTACATCTGAGATGAATTTATTGCAATATGTCTCTGCCTTTATTTCCTCATCCAGAATCTTGTTGTATCTCTCCATGTCTAACTCTCCCTGATCATATATGTATATATCTTTGTTGGGCAACACATTGTCAAATTCTGCACTCCAAAGCCCTAGTAGCTTGATTTGATTATCCTCAGTTCTAATGGGAGGTACAAATCTGTTGTAACCTACCCCAAACATATTCAACCTGACCTCAATCTGATTTTCTTTTCTTTTAAAGAAGGAGAAGGTGGCTCCAATTTTCTCTATTTCTGTGCCAACAAGAGTTACTATCTCTGGAAAATCTGACCTTAGTGGTTGCACAGATGCCAACCTCGCAAAAAGTATTTTCCTTCTAGACCAAGTAGCATAATATGGATTCAAAATTGATATACAGCTATTGACTTCTGTTTCTAGGCCTAGCAACCTGCCATAGGCCCCATACACCACATCAATCTTGTCCTTGATGGTGTCTATTCTATGTTGCAAAATTGAAGTCAAGGCTCCCAAAATAACAATATTGTGCTCTATTAACCCTTGCTCTATTTCAGCAGCTATCTCCCTTGTTTCTTCTGTCTGGATTTCTATATCTTGTACCTCTTTAGGCTCGACAAGGGCTGGCTCTGTCACATCTAGTAATTGTTGAGTAATCTCATCTATGAGCTTCTGTTGTGTCTTGATTTTTATGAGTCCCAACTCTCTGTCTTTAATAATGTCAAGTTAGTATCACTAGTGAGTTTTTGTAGTTTTTCTGACATCTGAGCTGCTTTTGCCTCATTTAGCTGGGCAAAGTGAGTTAGCACTTGGGATATTTCCAAATCCCCTATATTCTGGACTAACCAGATTATTTTTTTACCTTCCATCTTCTCCTCGATGTTCAACAGGGATGGCTTCTGATCTTTGCGAGCCAAGCTCCACATTGCAAGTGCCTGGGACTTAGGGTTATATCCAAACCCTCTTATCATATCCCCAACCTGTGTCTCGTATGAAAATTTGACATCAGGTTGTTTCCTAATTTGATCAATTATAAAATTTGATGATAGATCCCAACCTTCCACTAATAGCATCCCACTGGCCTTGACCAGCTGCCTAGCTTGTTCTGGTGTTATTTGCTCAGATTCAGGATCATAGTCCTGTACTGTTTGAAGAGCCTATTGGGCTGGATCACCCCCTGCTAATTGCAATTGTACACTTACTTGTTGATTATTCCATATGAGGAAATCTTTAAATTCTTTTGTCTTAATAAAGTTGTCATCTTTAAGGAATTCATCCTGATGTATCAACCTCTCATCTATACAAGTTCTTAGAGGTAACTCTTCCTCTTCTTCTACATCCTTTTGTAATTTATTTCCTGCCCTGATCTATTTTGTTAGTTTGTGATCATAGGGCTTGCTTCCAGTTATTAAGGCAGCAATTCTGTCTATCTTTTTCTCCTTCTTCTAAGAAGGTTCCCCTGTTTCCACTCTTTGTCTCTTTTGTGGGCGTTCATTTGTCTACCTTCTCATGGACCTCTGTTAGGTCTATGATATTTTTTCCCTCAGCTGCCTGTTCTTCTTCAACTGCATGATAGTCTAGATGGGCAATGGGAGAAAGGTGTCCCTCATCACTGTCATCGTATTCTGAATCAGAGTGCTTTGCTTGATCCTTCTCAGGGACTATTAGTGCATCCTCAAATTGATTGCACATGAGAGTATGGGAATTAATCATGGCCTCAAACTTCTTCAAATAGGGCATATCAGGGAAGAATCCGCCAAATTTTAGACCTTTTCTGTTCACTTGCCTCTCCAAATCCATAAGTTCATTGAACTTTGATGCTCTCTTGTCAACCTCCTCATCCTCCAAAATATTTCTTATTAAATCTTCTTCCATACATTCTTCATGGTCTTTGGTGTAGGGGATGGTTGGTGTCAGCAACTTTTTGGCACTAAGGATAAAGCCTTCTGTATCAACATATCTATGTAAGGCCACATTCATCCTATAATGATTTAACCAATCATTTACAAGGTTTAATGCCCATTTTCCAATAGTAAAATTATAAATCTTGAATTGCCTAGTGGTAAATGCACCCTTCATGTGTGGTGCTAGATGCTCCTTATCTGTCAAAATGAGTTGCCTTATGAATTCCATTCTAGCTATCCTTGGTGGCACATGGAACGGTAATACATGTGGAGGTTGGGAACAACCATAGACCCTCGTTACTGTGAATTTCTTCTCATAGTTAAAGTCTCCCCAGTTATGGTCTCCTGGCCATTTGTCTAGATACTGACATGGCCTCAATAGTTGTATCACTTTTACTGGCAGTCTAGTCTTGTTGACACATAAGCATTGAAAAATTGGATATACTATCCAATTTTCGAATACTATCTAATTTTTGAAAGCACAAAACTCTTGCTCCCTAGAAGTATAGTTCCATACCCGCAACCAAAATTGAACAGGGTTAGGCTGGTTGTGATGAAATTTTTGTGGCCTAAGATATTGACAATTCATGAGTGAGGAGTTGTAGTATAGAATCAAATGCATAAGAATTGAATAATGCATAAACTTAGGGTGATCCTTTTTACTTTGTATATCTATGAACCCATGGTGCATCTGGTCTATAATGTATTGAATATAGTCATCATTGGAGGTAGTATGGAGGCTTTGCATATCTAGTACTATCATCAAAATATCCAATGTAATCCTATTTGCCCCTGTATCCTTTCCTAGCACACTGCAAAGTGCATATGATATGTACTTCATATAGAAGTTCAAGTCCTTGTAGAAATATGGGGTTGCTCCTGGCATGGGTGATATATAGTTCTTCATCTTCTTTGAAACATGGTGTTCCTTAATCAACTTGGCTACAATGCCAAACTCTCTGGTATATCTATTCTCTAGGGTCTTCAAGTTTATCTTTGTGGTCATAAGATAGTATACATTGAAACCCTTCATGAAAGTGTTCCTAACTATGGTAAGTAGGGATTTTCCATCGTCCCTCTTAATCATTTTGGTCAGGGTATCATACTAACTGTCCATCTCCAAGACAAAATTGACATCTACAAAGGTGTTAGGAACAACTAACCTAGCCAACCCACAGGTCCAAGGATTTTAAATTGGCATAGGCTCATTACTATTGTTGAAAAAGTAATTAAATAATGAATAACCTGATGATCCTGGGGTTTTTGCATCCCTAATATATACTAGGTCATCAATTAAAACATCAGCACTAACCTTTATGTTCTGGCTTGAGACGGGTAACAATGTGAGAAATTCATTTGAATAATTTATCTTCCCCTTTGTATCATCCCCAGCATCGTCACTTCTTCCACTGCTAGACACTAGACTCATTGCTTGGCTCATTTTTCTTTTTGTGTTGTGATCACACCTTTCTTAACTGATATTGAAACAAATGTTCTCAAAACCCTCACTACCAACGGTTAATTATCCTTAAATCTGCAATTCTGAGCACCGAAGACACTGTTAATCACAATCTCTGCTGAATTCTTAATCAGGAAATCACCTTTCTGAACACTTATTGGTTGGAAATTTCACTCTATAAAAATCTTAGCTCTGAGAATTCGGAAGTTGGTAAGAAAGAAATGACAACATATATGCATACTTATAACTAAGAAATCAATGCAGATGTCTCTTCGAACTGGTAAACTTATAATTTAGTCACTTTCGCCATTATTTTACAAATTGTGATATAAATTTCTGGTTCTAGCCGTGGCATTTAAACTGAAAAGTAATCAATTTATGATGAGTGCTTTTACATATAAAAACCTTATAAAATTTGAAAAGAGATCAAAATCACATTTGATTGGCTGCATTAAATCGTATTACGGCTACTTTTCCATCTGTCAAAGTTTCTATAATCTTATTGGTTAGCAACTGTCCACTATGGCATCACAGAAAAGTCACCTTTTAACTCTGGTTTCAATCTGGCGACCTAGCGACTGAGCAATCTCCTTATCGCTTAATATTCCTTCTAACTCCAGTTTGCTACTGAGAATTGGCAACAATGTTGGATCAATCTTCAAATCAATGGTTGTCTCCATGTCGCCTGATCATTTAACTTAACCCTTCTTTTTACGGAGACAACACGACTAAAGCATTTACTTAACTTTTCTTCAACCTCGAGTCACATATGGAGACTTGGCGACTGATATATCTCTATGTCGCTAAACCAAATCTCTACCTCATAGTTTATCTAGAGACCTGGCGACAAAAGCCTTTAGTCTCTTTGTCGCTTAATTTTTCTACTTTAATGACTTTCATTTGGAGACAACGCGACTACCATTGATCTCCACTTTCTCTATATCTGACGGTCGTTGCTAAGTCTCTTTATCTTCATGTCAAACGCTAGCTTTTCATGAGACTTCGCGACTAATAGATGTTGGCAAGTTGACTACCTGAGGATGCATGACTCATTTTGTGTTGTCATCATGGAAACAAAGTCATACTTAGTCTCTATCTTAAAAGACAAAATGACTAAGTAAGGAAAATAGGGCAGACAGAGATACTCAGTGATCAACACATCAGCGCACGTGCGAGAGATCGATTCAGCTTATGCGCGTTCAGATATAAGTTGTATGACATGTGTACATGCTACATCCAAACACGCATAGTACGGAACTACAGTATGGCAAAGTTACAATCAGATCAATAGACCAGCAGTCTAGGAGACAGAGCATGGAAGCCGACTAAGTGTTTTGATCAGCGTGTGTTATGTTGTGATGTAATGGCTAAGCGCCTTTTGTTATATGTTTGTAATGATGTAATTAACATTATAGTAAACACGCTTGAAGCTGACTTGTTCGGAAGCATTGTATATTTTGTTTTAGGGCCGACTAGTGTTTTTTTTTGGGTCGCACCTATTCGGATTTGAATATATAAGTATGTAATGTAAAGATATGAAACAAGTGTCGATTATTTTGTAAGAGGAAGATACAGAGGGATAGTACTATGAAGTCAGTATATGATATATCTCTTTAAGAGAGTAAGAACATTCGTGCATACACGGAACTAATCAGACAACAGTGTCATCACAGCAGTTCATTTTGATATAGTGCATATCATCTTTCAGAAGGTTGTAGCCTTCATCTTATTGGGCAGTGAGCCATATACCTTTAACAGGGTTTTATAAAAGACTCCTAATAGGGTCCGACCTTTAACTAGGTCATTGTACTCATATTGTAAAGACTGCTTCTAACAGGGCAAAGGAACTCTCACAAGTTCATTATACTTAGTACAATATTTGTGGGTACTAATTCCCATCGGGGTTTTCCTTTGATCAAGGTTTCCCCGTAATCATATCATGTGTTATGAGT
>MU226115.1:1458467-1482371 GCA_018584345.1 Thuja plicata
CTGATTCCCCCCCCCCCCCCCCCCTCTCAGTGTTTCTAACAATTGGTATCAGAGCTCTGGTCCTCAGCAAATAAGTTTAACCACTTGAAGAGATCATGGACTCAGCAGAAGCAAAACATTTGAAAAAGAATCTTGAAGCGGCTCTTGAAGATCTTGATAGATTTGAAAAAGAAAATGAAGAACTTAGACTGAAAGTTGATGGCTCACAAATGCTTATCAAGAAACTAAGAAAAGTTTTGAAAGATTGTTCTACAAGTGACTTAGGGAAAATGATCAAAAAGCTCAATGAAGAGAATATGTCTCTGAAAGATAAAGTTGAGAATCTGGATGAACAGCTCATAAACAGCCAAATTGCTATTGAAAAGATCAAAGAAAGCAAGCAACTAGATGATGAACTTTTAAAAGCAAACATGAAATTTCTGGAATTGAAAAACATTAAAAAGAAGTTGGAATTTGAATTATCAGAAGCAAAGGATAAGATTGATAAACTCCACACAAGTTCTGATTCACTTCAATCTCAGCTCAATGCACAAAAGCAAAAAGGCGACACTACTGGTCTTGGATTCAGTATAACACAAACCGAAGTCAATTCATCACAAGAAAGAGAGAAACCTCATGAAGCACTTTCAGAAGCAAGGAAAGTTGAAAATATTGAAGAGATTAAAGTTGACCTACCAAAAAGGGAAATCAAGCAAGTTAACAGAACTTGTTATGCATGCAACAAACATGGTCAGTATATGATATACTCTTTAAGAGAGTAAGAACATTCGCGCATACACGGAACTGATCAGACAACAGTGTCATCACAGCAGTTCATTCTGATATAGTGCATATCATCTTTCAGAAGGTTGTAGCCTTCATCTTATTGGGCAGTGATCCATATACCTTTAACAGGGTTTTATAAAAGACTCCTAACAGGGTCCGACCTTTAACTAGGTCATTGTACTCATATTTAAAGACTGCTTCTAACAGGGCAAAGTAACTCTCACAAGTTCATTATACTTAGTACAATATTTGTGGGTACTAATTCCCACCGGGGTTTTCCTCTAATCAAGGTTTCCCTGTAATCATATCATGTGTTATGAGTTGTTATGTTAAGCTTCATTCTATGTATGCTTGATTTATGTTTAAGTTGCTAAAAGTAAATAATTGACAAACACTGATTCACCCCCCCCCCCTCTCAGTGTTTATAACAATAGACACGTGTCATACTTTTCTTTTGTCTCTTGATCGCCAGATATTATTTGACTTTTCAACTTTATNCAAACACTGATTCCCCCCCCCCCCCTCTCAGTGTTTATAACAATAGACACGTGTCATACTTTTCTTTTGTCTCTTGATCGCCAGATATTATTTGACTTTTCAACTTTATACCGCAACTACGCGAATATCATTGATCTGGCCTCCATCATGTGGTTGTCGTTGAATCGCTTGATTATGAACTTAACTCATCTTTCTTCTTGCGATTAGGTGACAACACTATTATCCAAACCGACATTCCACCCAAGTTTATTCAGAGACTTGGTGACTGTTAAAACTCCATGTCGCTTGATTTTTTCTAAACTACAAGGTTAATCTAGAGACTTCCCGACTGTTGTTGGATTAATTTTCTGATCAACGGTTGTTGCTGAATCTCTTGATCTTTTACTTAACCCACATTTTATTACGAGACTTAGAGACAACGGTGAAACCCTAATCTTTTGACTTAACTGATCACCCCGGAGTTTATTTGGAGATAACACGACTAAGTAAACTCGAAGTCACCATATAAAATCACTAAGTCTGCTCTTATCAGGAGATAACCCGACCACTGTTAGATTAAACTTCTAATCAACGATCTGCGCCAAGTCTCGTGATCCTCTGAAGCATATTCCTTTAATAAGGAGACTACGCAACTAAAGTATTTCGCCAAGTCTCCAAATTGAATGGAATATTCGCTTTCCTTCATGAGACTAAGCGACCAAAAATTTAGCAAATGCAAATAACTTCACACTTAAGTTATGAAAAAGGTAACATAAAAATAGAACTCGTCTAAGAAATTAAGGGCCTTTTTTGCATTTCGAGTTTAAATAACCTAAGGGCTTAGGGTTTTTGACATTTTCAAATAGGTTTTAGGGCTAAAGCATTTATCTACAAAGGTATGTAAGCATTTTAAACATGATTTTCAACCTTCTAAAAATAGGCATAAGAGGAAACCTAAAAAATTTACAAGGCAAACTCAAAAACTAGAAATAAAACCAACAAGACACGAGTACATTATCACAGCTACAGAGTATTTCACAAAGTGTGTTCAAGCGATCTCGCTCACCCTTACTACAGGTGTCCAAATATCCAAGTTCATACTCTACCACATTGTCTGTCGTTTTGGCATCCCCTCCACCATCTTCACTAATCATAGTACGCCATTTGAAAACCAACATGTAGAGGATCTATGCGAATGCCTCTACATCCACCATCGCTACTCCAGCCCATATTTCCCCCAAGGTAACAACCATGCTGAGGCAACCAACAAAACCCTCCTCAAAATACTCAAAAAGGTTGTCAATGATACTGGTCGAGACTGGCACCTCCAAATCAATCATGCTCTCTGGCCATATTGCACTTCCTATCGCACTCCCACAGGCACCACTCCCTATTCACTTATCTATGGTGTTGAAGTCGTCTTACCAATCAAGGTCAAAATACTATCGTTGTGTGTGTCACTCAAGAACCTAATCACATATGAAGACTACCATGTTGCACAGCTCACGCAACTAGACTTGTTAGATGAAAAATGCCAACAAGCATATGACCACCTGATTGTTTATCAAAATTGACTCAAGCAAAGCTACAACAAGAAAATCTGCCCACGACAATTTCAAGTAGGGGATCTAGTCCTCAAAGAAATCAAAAGGCAAGTGCAGATCGAGAAAAGAAAGGAAAGTTTGAGTTCGCTTGGTTAAAGTTTTACGTCATCACATCATGCTTTGGCTCTCGGGAATATCAACTCTCTAATCTTGAAGAAGAACCGCTGAATGACCCCATCAACATCTTTCATTTCAGACGCTACTACGCCTGAAGGATGGCAGTATATCCCAGTCATCTGAAAAAATCCAGAAAAAGTATTAAAAGTCTTTAAAAAAAATCATTGTCTTGGTGAAAACCTGGTAAACAGGTGCCTCGATAATAACAAAAAAAAGAAAAAAATTAAATATAAATAACATCATCCAATGGTGAAAACTTGGCAATTAGGCGCCTTGGACAGAGATGTGTGGGGCAAACTTGGTAAACAAGCATCACACATGATGGACTGTACTATTATCTATCAAAACCCCATCTCAACCCGCCTCATCCATCCAGCCACCATCACCAAGCTCATATTCCCTAGGTGTTCCACATATCGAATGCATCAGTTACAAGGTCAACCTCATCCCGCTCCTTGAGATTTTGTACATATCATTTGTATATAGCCACCTGGTTCTGATCATATCAAGTTATACCCTCGCGTCCTATCCCACCATCCTAAGCTTCCCCGCATCAACTTTCCAAAAATTGCTTCACTTACCTATTCCTTTCATAATTTGTCTGTTGAGTTCATCAGTTAGAGTGACACACAAAAAAAATGAGTTCATTGTCCCACATCATGTTGCATATAGTCCACCTCACCAGGTTGCCTCATCACACCAAGTACATCCCGCATTAGGGACATTCATTGCATTGGTTACAACACATTTATCATGCATCTTTGCATCTATTAGCTCATCCACTAAATTGCATTTATCGTCCTAGCATTCACATACATTTCATCTATATTTAATTCATTCCATTGTACCTTTACATTAATTCATTCATTTTCATCTTCATTAGTTCATTTTAAATCTATTTCATTAAGCTCATTAGATTCATTAGTTACATTCATTTAGTTCATTTTATTAACTTCATTAGTTCATTTTAATCCATCTCATCAATCTCATTAGATTCATTAATTGTATTCATTAATTCATTTAAGTCCATTATTGCATTTCGTTAAGCTCATTAGTATATTAATCCATTAGTTTGCACTAATCATTTCTATTTGCATGCATTGTCCATTAAGTTCATTACATCCTTCATTTAGATTGCATTTAGTTCATGATCCATTTACCCTCGCATCATATGCATATAAAAAGACGAAAATCCACATCCTACACCACATATATACATTATGCATCAAAAATCATATAAGCATCACATCTTGCATCAGTCAAATCACATAGCACATAGATCATAAAGAAAATGCATCACATCCTGCATCACAAAATGTTAGTATGCATATCATATCCAATCATGTCAAATCATATCCTGCAACACGAGAGTCAATATCCACATAAGCATATAAAACACATCATAAATGCATCACAAATAAACCATCGCCATAACACCATCACACAGCATAAAGTCCATCATCACAAATCATATAGAGTCCATATCCAAAATACATGAGTCCATCATACATAATATACATCAAAATACACCAAAGTGCCACCATACATGTACATCTCATAAAAAAACTACAAAATTTTGTGTCACACTGATCTGATAACTCATGGGGCAGGTTGTGAAGGCCGCTCATCTCCCCTCGGTCTCAGTGGGCGAGTGGTATCCGCACTAATCCCTACAAAGATATATCTGTACTCTGAGAGTGAGTCTGCTCTCTGTATGCGGGTTGTCGTCGGTCCTCGGGAACTGCCTCATAGTATAAACCCATGTAGTATGTAGCCTCTCTGCTTTCCCTAGCTACATCCCTGTGTGCGGCAAAGGCCTCTGTCATTACCTGCCCCATCCCTCCTGCAGTAGCAACCTGTCGAGCTATGTCTCGCTCGGCCCTGTAAGTCTCGGCACATCTCCGTGCATCATCCCTCTCTGTTGTCAATGTAATCACCTGCTTAATGGCCTGGTCAATCTGGTGTGTCAAAGTCCCTAGTTGATCAGTCAGAGTATCTATCTTTACCCATAGTACTGTCACATCCTATGGCACTGCCTCCTCTATGGAGAACTCCCCAAAGTCAACCCTCCCCTGTAATGTGTCCAGGGCAATTTGGGCACTGTCAGCCTGAGCCCTCTCTGTGTCAGTCAGACCCTATACTCTGCCCACCTCAGTCTGTAGGTTATCCCTTTCACCTTGTGTCATAGCGTGCTCCTAGCGCTCTGTCTCCAAGAGCCCCCTGATCTGTTGCACCTCTACATCCAATGCATCATAGGTTGCTTGTGTGGGCCCTACTACCAGGGATACCTGTGGTAAGGGTGTCTGTGGTAGGGGTCCATGTGTTGGTTGTCCCTATGGTGGTGCATGTCCCTCCCCCTGTCTTTGTGCCTGCAGGTCCTTTACCTGTACATCAGGTTTGGCACGTATCTGGTGCTCTCGTGAATGAAGCGCTCTCTTGCATCTCCCCCGAGCTGTCGATGAGTCTGGGGCATCCCCCACTACCATGTCATCATCAATGTATATGTCCCCTATCGGCTACTCATGGGAAACCACCTGTGTTGGGTCTATCAACCACAGTGGTGTGTGCACAACCCACTAGGTCACATTGTCAACAGTAGTCCCTGCGTCGGCCAAATCCTCCCATGCCACCCAAGCCACTAGCACTTATGTGCGCTAGGTCATCCTCACAGTGAGTGCATCTGTGTATCTTCCCCAGACACCCACCTCCTTTGTCACATGAGGATGTAGGTCATCCTCTACCACCATCCCCTAATGTAAACCAAACTGCCTCATAAGCCGAGAGGGTTTGTACCTCTCTATCTAATGAATAGTCCTGCCCAGTAGGTAGCAATCTGTCTGGACAAACGAGAGGTAAAGTGTATCCTCCTGCCGTCCTCCACCCCTGTCTGCCAGTCCATGGAGCCTCGTGGCTTGCAAGCTCTGTATGGTGTCCAGCAGAAAATTTGGACCTCATATAACATCCTCTCCCAGTAGCTGATTTGATCGGCGAAGGAATACCGCAATGGAAACCTTTACCTGCAAGCATATGGCTCCCCTGGTTGGCGAGCCTCCTATAGTCGCACTGGTCTGAGCACTGCAATGTGCTCTCATGCCCACACTAACAAGAATGTAACCCTTGTCCCTAGGTTGCGTACCTTGTGGTACGCAGACATGTGGAGATCATGATATAACTGCTCGAGCATCACGTAAACCCAGCAGTATATTGTCTCAAGCTCTAGCATCTCTGCTAGCACTCTTGACCAGCTCATCACAAAACCATGACCTGATAAATCTGCCAGCATCCTACCCCCAACCAAACCCAATAAGAACAGTGCCACCCTCCTAAGCCCCCTATTCACAGTTGGCTGCCATGGCATCCAGGTCTGATCCCGAGGAATCCTCCTCATCGGTCTCCGAAAAGCAATCTACATGTAATGGTCGTTGTCCTCAATCTTGTACTGTGACACAGGTCCACGGATCGGTATCCGCAAGATCATCCACACATCCTCTAGTGTGATGGTCGCCTCTCCAGTAGGCAAGTGGAATATGGTGGTGTCATTGTGCCATCGCTCCACCAGGGTCATCATCATACCATTACGCGCTCATAGCCGAGGTCATCAGGGCACATAATCTAACCCAACTACTGAGATCAACCCCCACTCTACCTTAGTCAACTAACCCTCCAACTCCATCATCAAAGGCCAATGCTCCCTCGATCTGAGCAATGGAAACTGCTCCTGCAAATCAATCCCACAACCATGTCAACGTCTTTTTTTCTAAGCTAACCGCCCCCCCCAAATTGGGGCATCATGCCCTAGGTCTTTTGTCGACCCATCCCCGGCACTTGTCAAATCCCCCTACTTCCCCCTCCCTCGGCGTCTGCCCCTTTTGGCGCAAATGCCAGTCTAGGCGGAGACGTCGATTCATGTATCGACGTCTCTGATTTCCTATCCCCAACCTACATCTATGAAGAGGCGGTTCTGGGTCCAACGTCTTCACAAACGTCGGTCTGGTACCTCCGTTTGCACATGTGTTGAAATTTGAGAAAACATAAAGTACAAAGCCTCATTTTTTATACTCACTGTAGTCGCCCACTCTCTTGGTCGTCCATGGATCCGAACGCACTCCCCAAGCTGCCACTTCAACCTCTCCCCAGTCATCTCTTCTTCTCTTAGAGCTCTTTTTCTTCAAAATACTATTCATAAATGACCTAATTTTACCCCCTCACCCTACTTATAGCCCCCGTTCCTACAAAAAATTTCCATGTCCCCCCACAAAAATCCCATTTTTCCCGAGTTTTGTTATCATGCCTGTATATTCTTGGACTTGTCATCCCTTTGTACATCCAAAAATGCTAAAAATTACAAAACTATTCAAAAAATCCTAAAAATTCAAAAATCACACAAAAACTATAATAAACCCAGCCACCACCCTCTCACCTCACCCACTTCGCATCACTCACTATTTCCGCTCTTCACTGCATATCACTCCCCATCTCACTTTTTCCCTCCCCCTCGTCGTCACCTTGCCATTCACCCCACCTTTCTTCACGTCACCCAGACACAGTGAATGCAATAACGTATCTCACCAAATAAGTTTTGAGACCAACTCTCCTCGTTCCTCATTCTATTCATAGCTTTTTCCAACAAATATCTAGTTTCACAAACAATCCAACCCTGGCCCATTCGGGTGTATCCTCCCTGCGTCGGCTTATAAAATCCTCCATCACACAATCATGTTCATGGCAAAAACTTTGGACTCAATGACTACTTGGTCATGCGGCCTTTTTGTTGATTTTATATTTTTGTGTCAAGCAAAACCTACTCATTACCACCCTAGTCTTCTATATCTTGGGGTGTTGTGACTAGTGACTGATACATGTATCTTTTGCAATATGATCTGTTTTGTTGGTATCTTTAGCGCATTCTACTGATCACGACGTTTGGATAATGCTTGACTTCCTAGGGGCAGGGTCTAGTACATCTCCATCAAGTCCTTCAACAAGACTTGGAGGTACTCGATCTCCCTTTGACCATCACCGCATTGGTTTCCTCCTCTCTGCATGATCTCCATCTATGCTCCTAAACTTTACCGCGTATGTCTAACGCGTCCAGTCTACACAAAGGAACCATGTCATCTATGTTTTCAAACATCTGATGCATACCTCCTCTTGCAATATCAAAACTAAGGTGTGCTCTCCAACATTAACACAAATGAATCCCCAAGTCCCGTTAGCTGCATTTACATTCATCGTTGCATTTACATTCATGCTTGCATCTTGCATCACAAAAGGCTTCTATTTATTCACTTCTCTCCCCTTCTCCCTTCCTCCTTCATGTTGCATCCTTTTTTTTTAAGAAAATCCCACGATGCTTCCTTTGTTGCGTTATTTTCTCGAGGGGGAACAACCGCAGACCGTCATTGCTTCGACACGACTCCTAAAAACCCAACTTCTTCTGAGGCAACTTATTTTTCTTTTCTTTGATGCAATGCCACTTGCGGCACCACGTCAAAGAGGGGCAAAATGTAGACGTCCAAAAAAATATTAAATTAATTATTAATTTCTTGCTATCCATCTAACTGTTTAATTTAATTTAATAGCTTCATCCTTAGTATTTACATACAATCTAAATACTATCCTAATGTATTTGATTTAAATACATTCCCTCAAAATCCCCCTTTTAATAAATTTATATTTATTAAAATCCCTCATATTCCTAATTCCTCTAAACCAAGATTAAATTCAAATCTAATTTGAATGATTATTTTAAGCCTACCCTAAAGACCTACTAATCCAATCTAGAAATCCATCCTAAGTCTACTCTACTCCTACCCTATCCTATTTATTCCTCTTAATAAACCTACTCTCCCACTTAAGCACACACTAATCACACTTAAGGTGTGATTCCTAGCCTTTTTAGCACTAATGGAGTGCTCACACATGTGTGAGCAACTCCTCCCAAGAGAGCCACCCAACTCTCTTAATGATTCTTACAACCTTGTCCCCCACTCCTTTCTTCAAGGTTGCTCACACATGTGTGAGCAACCTTGAGCCTCACAAAGTATTTAATGACCTCTCTTCCAAAGCTTATGTGTCTCCTATGTGGCTCTTATGTAGATGCCACATAAGTGCCACCTCATCCAAGCCTCTTCCCTCCCTCCAAAACTCTATAAATAGAGGTCTTCTCCTCTTGCATTTCATCTCTCAATTGTGCATTGTTATTATGCTAAAATTGCATTAGAATTTCACTGTTAGTTTCATGTTTTTTTTTGCTTAAATCACTTAGAAATCACATGTTAGGATAATCTTGGTGAATGAATCATAGTTTCTATCTTGCATTTGCATATCATTTTCATAGTTTAGATCATCCTTGAGAAGGATTTGAGACTAGTTCTTCATACTAGCTCTTGAATCTCTTCTTTTTTTCCAATCTTGCATTCACATTTGCATTGCATTAGGGATCATTTTTATTTGTGTTTGATATAGCACATCCACATCTAATCTAAATGAGCAAATCAAACATGTAAAATAGGGTGCAACACTGGATTCTAGCTTAATCTTGATGTTATTTGGAGTTCTTATGTTGTTTGTTTGTTTTCTACATGATTTGAATTGATTCTATGTGCTAAACCACTAATCTTGTATGTTTGAGCTTGCTCCCAACAGGTTTTAGGTATTGAGAATTCCTCATACACACTTTGAAAAAAATAAATAATTAAATAAATTAAAGAATTCATTTAATTATAGAAGACTTAGTTAACTAATTAAATAATTAAAATAATTATTTAATCATGAAAAAAATGAAAGAAAGTATTTAATTAAATAATAAAGATTATTTAATTTAAGTGGAGGAATTGATTAATTAAATAATAATAAAAAATTAATTAATATTAGAAGAAAATTAAATAATTAAAAATTATTCAATTATGAGAAGGGAGGGAAATGTTAATTTTTGAA
Source organism: Thuja plicata (assembly GCA_018584345.1). Lineage (NCBI taxonomy): Eukaryota > Viridiplantae > Streptophyta > Pinopsida > Cupressales > Cupressaceae > Thuja > Thuja plicata. Next base: position 1,468,370 of record MU226115.1, read on the forward strand.
TTTGAATTAGAAGAATGACATTAATTAATTAAATAATAATGATTATTTAATCAATTAAGAAGAAAGTTTGTTTGCTTGCAAACATTGGACAATTTTAGGTGTCTACACATTTGAGATTTGGCTAACCCTTTATCAAGCCTCTACCTTTGGGTGCTTGCGGATCATCATTCCTTCCTTGACCATCTAGCATATTTGGAGAGCTCAAGAATTTGATTCTTAAAAACTTTTCTCGTAGGTGGGAGTTGTTTCATAAGTTGGAGTTTTTTATATAGGGATTCATGATGAATGTTGTTATTCATATTTACTAGAAAAAATATATCTTTCTCATTTTGGGATTCTAAAATTATAAAATTTTGTCTCCTATTGAAGCCTCCTCCACCTCGTGGCTCAATAATTAAAGAAAAATCAATGCATTCAAGAATAAATGCAAAATGGGTTCCTCCTCCCCTTTCCTTAGTAAAGTTAAACTTTGATTGTGAATCCAGTAGTAACCCAAGGGCCTTGTTACAAATCATGTTATCTACAATTTTAATGGCAAGGTAATCATTATTGCTTTGAAACTTTTTTTGGAGGGATTAACAATAAAGAAAAAATAGAAGGTTTTATCTATATTAATGTTAAAAAAATATAATTGAAGGAGATTCTATGTTGATAGCTAATGCCATAAAAAAAAACTTTAAGATGTATAAACCTTCATACTTGATAAAAAGGTCTGGTTTTTACTTAGAAAATGTGAATATTTTGAATGCTCTTATTGCTTCTAAGAGGCTAATAAACTTGTGAGCTAGACATCAAATAACAATATCTCTTATATGGAAAACCCCTCTATAGCTTGGAATGATTCGTCTATCATAGACATATCAAATAAGGACTAGAATGGTGTTTTTCTCAAATAAATTATTAGATGTGCCTTGGGAGCTCTATTGGCTTGGTGTTGGTTTGGGTTTGGCTTAAGTTTGTTTTATTAGGATTTGTGTTCTTTGTCCTGCTCTTTGAATGTTCCTTTCTAGGTTTGGTTAGCTCAAATCAATTAGGATTTGATTCTCATGGGCTGATGTGTGTTTTTACCTCTACTCTCTAGTTGATCTTCTTCTTTGGTTGTTTTTTCCCCATCTTTGGGTGTTGTCAGTTGCCTTGTCATAATTCTAAATGTCTTACATCAACTATCCTTCATTTACCTTTGCTTCATGGCACAGGATTTGTAATCCCTCAATGCAGATTATTTATGACCTCAACATTTTTTCTCATAATGTTGTTCGCTTTTCTTTCAGTGCAATATTTGGAATTGGACATTTTTCACACATGTTCAAGTGATTGCATTTATCCTTCAATGTGAGCTTCTTTAGGCCGACTTCATTGTGTCCTTGGAGGCCTTTTATTAATTGATGTTGATGCTCCAAATGCTTTATCCTATTATTCTTTCCAAATTTCTATTAAGTTTTTCACGGCTTGTGGATGGTGAGTTTCCCTTACAAGAGAATACTAGGAAAGAAGCGATCCTTTGAGTATGATATAGAAAAACTGTGTAAGGTTTTTGTGATTACATCAGTTTTTTATTTTCATATGAACACAAATAAAAATAGTGATTTATCACAAATAATGTTTTCAGCCACACTATTAGATCATAAATTAATTAAATGAAAGTAAAATTAATAATTTTTTCAACAATCTTGGGTTTTGGTATGCAATGACTTCTTTATTCATTATAATTTGATTCAAATCCTTTAAAATAATTTTTTTATTTTAGTTTCTCCATTATTATAAGAAATGTTCAACTCAAAAGAAAATCAATATCCTATTCATTTTTTATATCATGTCCTTGAATCAAATACAGTAATAAAAAAGTATATTTTATTTTGCATTAACTCATTAAACAAATATGAATGCACTTGGTTTAATGGTGAAATTCGTGTTGTAGGCACCTAAATAGTGTTGAGTTCACATCTTTAGCAATCAGTTTATTTTTCATGAAAATATTCTTTGTATGTGATGATAAATGATAAATATTTTTTTACAACAATAAGAAGCTATAAAGCCAAAGATATCATGATCAATTCCTCAAAAAATATTACTTATCAAAATACCTATTATTAAAAAATATTAGAATGAAAACCAAAGGAATTCATAGCTATTCATTTCTATGGTTGTTGATTTGGAACTTTTACAAAAGACATCCTTCATATAAGTAAAATAGTATATATCTTTTATTGTTTCCTATAAAATGAAGAATGGGTTGTGTATTCAAAATAAATATACACAAAGAAAATGTTCTTTTTTAAATGTGAAAGTTAATAAAAGTTTTAATTACTTATGAAATATCTACTTTTTTATCAGAAGTATTCAAATTAATGATGATAATAATAACACAATTGACATGAAATACTCACAATAATACATACACTAATAAACAATATCGTGTTTAAGTTTAAACGAAATATAACTCATTCAAATATTATAGTCTAATCATTTAATAAAGATTGATATAAATTGGCATCTCAATTCAAAATTCACATGATTATATAATGGCATAAATTAATGATTAATTACATCATAAATATAAGAAAACAATTTACAAGTGATATTTTGGGTTAAGTTCTACAACATTTAAGATCAGTCTATACATATTCTTCACAAATTTGTTTTTTCACAATACTCCAATATACATCTTTTGTGATTTCTTTATTTTTAATTGAAGACCTAACATTCAATATACTCACATTAAATGCTTAAAGCATAACTTCATGACATCATTCAGCATGTGTTACTAGGAGTTAACTTTTTAGTTTGGAATAAGGAACATTTTACAAAATGATAATAGGATTTGAATCTTGATAACTCACATTTGATTGGATGTTGTTTATGTCCCATGTAATACTAAAGTTCTTTCCTATAGGAAAATTAACATGGAAAACTAAAGGAAAGGAAGAGGGTCCTAAAACTACCACATCCTTCACCACCCAACTCTCTTCCATAGCATAGTTTCCCATTTGTACCTCAGACTTGATTGTAATTATTTTTCCATCTGATTCACCAAAAAAGATGGCAAAAGTGGAACTTCCCTCTTGCAACTTCATATCCACATCTTCACCATTATCTAAAAAGAGTTGACCTTTTGCCTTCGCCACACTATAGTTTGATCCTATTGGAAACACTACCACCAAAGTAAATGGAGTCTTCCTAGCCTCTGTAGTTGTTAACCCCCCTTCTTGCATGGGAAGGATCATCCCATCACAAATATGAACATTAATAGTATCCATGGGGGCCTCTAAATTCACATACTCACCCATAGAAATAAAGGAGTTTTCCATGTTATTCAAACTATACCAACTCCCTTCAGGGAAATAAGCAGTCAATGTAGTTGCCTCCTTTTGTAGAATAGGGGATACTAGGACACCTGGACCAATGAGAAATTGGGTACTTATATCATATGTCTCCTCATCCTTTGGAAAGGAGAAAAATATGGGTCGTGCAATGGGGGCCCCTGTCATATGGGCCTCATAGTTTAATGTATAAATATAAGGCAAGATTTTGTAACGTAATCCCAATGCTTTGCGTGCTGACTTGGCCACTAAGTCCCACAAATAAAGTTCTTGTCGTGGGCTATCAAAATTAGAATGGTCCCTACTAAAGGGATAAAATGCTCCCAATTGAATCCATCGTGCACATAACTCCTCATTAGTACCCCCTAAAAATCCACATATATCAGCCCCAACCATTGGCATCCCAAACATCCCAAATCTCAATATGGTTGAGATGGAGTATCTAAGGTCCTCCCAAGAAGCAAGATTATCCCCAGTCCAATGTGCTGTATATGATCCTGACCCAACAAATGTCGACCTTGACAATATGAAGGGACGTTTGTTCAAGATGTTTTGAAGAGCAGTGTGTGTGGCAATCGCCTCTGAGAAGCCATAGAGGCTATGTGCATCATACTCAAGGATACCATTATAGTGGGTGGAGCTTGTAGCAACAGTATTAGTTCCGATTGGGGCATGTGTTCCAAAGGCATTTATCTTGTAAGGGGGATTATCCCATTGAGTATTATTGATTGTCGTGCAATCAAGGCAACATGTAAAGACAACACCTGGGCCAGGGCATGTTTTATTATTAGGAATGGTGCATTTCCCACTACAAAAATTGGATATTTCATTCATATCAATCCAAAGGCCATCCACTGGAACTATCTTGTAGAATTGTGATATCTCATCTACCCAAAAGGAAATTGTTTTTGGATTGAGGAAGTCTGGGAAATAAACACCCCCTGGCCATACTTGGCCCATGAAGGGCTCACCATCATGCTTTATGAAGACATCGGAGACCATCCCTCGTTGAAAAGTTTCATAAGTAGAATTCACACTAATTCCTGCAATAAAAATAGTGTGTCAAATAATGGGGACTGATATTTTATTAATAAAAATAGAGTACAAAAATAATTAATACTAAAACTCATGTCATACAAAGAATACCATTATTAAGTTTTACAAAATCATATTCTAGAGAAATGAAAATTAGACAACGATTAGAAAATACGTGATGTCCAAAAATATTTTTACCATTTTATTTTATAGTATACTATATGTTGTACAAAAATTTAAATAGATCTATATATTTAGTCAATCTCTCCCCAATTAGGGCATGTCCTTTTTTCCTATCATCCAATGTTACTCTTAAATTCATCTAGTATGTAGACCTCTCAATTAATCAACAAAAATAGCCAAGTTCTTCTCATAAATCTTAAGGTTTGGGGGTAGGAGAGAAAATGATATGGTCTAGTACAAGTAGTAAGAGAGGCCAAATCAAAATTAGATGTTAATCTCTCCCCACCTCTCTAATAATCACTTATATCGAGATACTTTTTTTCTTATGTAGTGGCTTTTACTAGTTTAGTAGTACGAGAAGATGTTGTTGACACCATAAATTAATGTAAGTAAAATGTCATGAGGTATAAGGAAAAAGCTCTGGGCATAGATTTTTTAATGTGGACATGTGAAATCGTTGTTACATTCAACCATGTTTAAGTGAAGAGCAAAGTTAAAGGTCTTTGCTTTGATGTAGAGTGCACCCAACTCTTGTTTAGGTAAGTTACTCTCAGGTAGTAGGCATGAGAGAACTCATGTTTTTACCAATAAGTTATTAGATATGAATGACCAATAAATCTAAAGGTGGAAGGGGAGGTGTCCCTTCTCCTAGATAAATTTGTTCATTTAACAAGTCTATAGAGTTGAGTGATGTGAGATATTTTTATGCATACTTGAAAGAGAAAATTATGTGTGAAGTGTGAAGGATGATATTTCTTTAGTTGATATGGTTTTATGAAGAGGCATAAATATGGTTTTGTAGACTAGAAATGGTAGTAGCCCTGATAAATTACTTATCTTCTTTTTAAATTCATAATAAAATCCTAATAATATGAAATGTTAAAATAATTTAAACTCTAACAAATAACTTTTAACAATAAATAATCTAAAATATTTTTTATTTTTCTAGATATTAAATATATTTACATTATAAAATTTCAATTATATTCTCCATAAAATCATGTCTACTTTTAAATTTAATATTAAGATTACTTAATATAATTTCTTAAATAACGAAAAGAGTTACTAAAAATATATATATATTTAAAAAAGAGGAATAAAATCATAAAGAAAAGTTCAATTACCTTAATAAACACTACAACCATTAACAAACAAAATTCTATTTAGATGTTTGAATTGGAAAGATTGTACATCCTTAAAAATGATTTTTTTAGTGTAGTTAATTAATCTTAAATCAAATTAAAAATATTTAGACCATGTAATTCTTTAGTTCAAATCAATACATTAAAAATCCTTAAAATCAAACTTGGCCATTCTATGATAGAGAAATTGATTATTTATTTTAAAACTTTATGATAATTTTTTAAAGACATTTATACATTTGAAATTAGATGTTAAAAATGATCCAATCAAACAAATTTGACTATATTATAATTAGGAATAGGACACAAAAGTATACACATACAATAATTTCATAAAAAGGGTATTGTGTTAATGTCTTTATTGTTATAGTGGCTTTGTAAGAGAAATTGAGTTAATCATGAATTATTTTGGTTTACATCCATCTATAAAATGTTAATGTGTGCATTTAGCAATTAATTTTTTCTTTTTTATTTGATATTAAAAGATGTTTTTATATTATAAAAGTAAATAAGTAAGGGTACTAATCTTATATTGAAATAGGTTAAACAGATCACTTACATTAGGCTATGAACAAATCATTGATATCAAAACAAAGGTCATAACAAACCACTTACAACACACTAGCAATACAGCTAGGAACCTTCATCAAGGGTGGGTAGAAATTTCGCTCACAATTCATGGAAGAGATTGCGAAGAGGAAGAACAATCTTTTCGTCATCGATGAACAACAGTCCTAGCAATACTATCATTTGGAGGATTGAAACAAGGGGGGTCATGAGGAGTAATCCCAAAAGAGGACCTATCAACACCAGGAGCAAAGTGTTGAACAAGCAAAACAACATCCATCAAAATCCAAAGTAGAGCAACAAGCAAAGTAGGGTTCATGGGCCCTAAGGAGACCACAATGGCAACAAGAGGTGGAGTAGGATCCATGGGGACATAGGAGGCCAAATCAATAGTAAGAGGCACAATATCAATCAAGGAGGAGGAGTTAGCTTATAAAGAGTCATGAGAAAAATAATCAGGAGCCACAACAATCAAGTGATTGCCATTAGCATCCTTCCACTAAGTGGTAGCACCTTTATAATGCAAGAGAGAATATTCAATGGCCAAGTAACTAGTAGAAAAGCAATGTCGACATTGAAAGGAGAGACCCTCGTAATCCAGCCACTATGTCCATATCCTATCCCCAACCATGAGAACCACATCCCCAAGAATAGGGGTGGAGATGTAGATATCAATAAAAATATGTGCAAAAGTAGAATGAGCCATGATGGAAATGGAATCATCAACCGTCAAGAAATGACCAAATGAGTTTCCAATGGCCTCAAAACAAGAAATCTCCCAAAAACAAATAAAGACGAACACACATGAGACATACTTTGAATTGTTCAGTAAGAGGGTTAAAAGATATTTGTTATATTTATAATTTTGATATTTATATTTTAAATGTTGATATGTTTAAAAAATATATATGAATTTATTGTTATTTATAGATTTTTTAATTATATTTTTAAATTTTAATGTGAAATTTATATCTGGTTATTATTTTTAGTTATGAAAATTTACAAGTGTCTTAAATTTATGTATCTAAAAGATATTAAGAGCACACACACACGCACGGACACATGCACACACAGGCACGCGCACGCGCACACACATATCACATTTTTATTTTGTTATGGACTCAATTTTCTTAGTCTTTCTTATGAATTGTAACTACATAAATGACATGATTTTTTTGTTTAGAATTGACAAATAATCTAAACCTTGCTTCTTTTTATGAATACTTCTAAAAATTAGTTTGATCCTTAGGCTCATTGACGGAAAAAGAAAAGTACTCCCTCTAGTTTACAAACACAAAACTCAAAATGCAAGACTCGACACAAACATTTACAGAGACTCTCTACATTAAACTACTACTGAAATTGCAACAATGAACTGAAATTACATTCTCCTTGGATCAACAAATACAAATTCAACAATCATGGCCTTATTCGGCCTCTCAAAGAGTCACTAGCCAACAACTCTATGTCTATTCCCTTAGCCACAATGGCAGCCCCACATTTCTTCCTCACAATTCCTCCCTTCATCACACCTTCCTCTATTGTTTTTATTGCCTTCCATTCACCATTTTTCTCTTTCATGCATTGAATCTCACTCTTCCGAGTGGGACTCACTCCCTTCGCCTTCTCTCCAACTCATTCCCCCTTCACTCAAACATAAGTCTCTTCCAAGCGTTTTGAATGCAATGTTATTGCAGACTTCTTATGTTTTTTACACCTCCCTATAACTCTATTAAATATTATTGAGTCACTTCAACAAATCTATTTATGCATAGGCTGCAATTATTTTGTCATACAACCCACATGGCACATATTAGTTGTTATTTATGCCTACAGGGGCAGAGTTGTAACTAAAAATCTTCTTTTATGCTTTGATAAACCTTAGTACCCAGTTTCAAAGCTCCCATTTTGGCAGTGGTAGGAAAGATATTTGCAGGGGTTGTGGAATTTGGTGCTACACTTGTCATTGCTCTGTTAAAAGTTTTAACACATTCTCAACAATTTCATCTTGCACATAATTTGCAATTTTCGCATACCAAGAAGACAACGCCTGTTTGAGGCATTCTGTCGATCAGTTAATGTGGCATTGGTCTATGTTGAATATATGTCTATGAGACCATTTTCTAAACACAACCGAGTGATGCTTGCGGTTACCAATCTCTTCATTAAACTTCTTTTAAGTTGAACACAGAGAAACAAATAAAAATGACTAAATAAAGGAAAAATTGTTTTTGGTTGATGTTGATCACTGATTTGCCGAATGCTCTGCATCACTCCTCCATCTCCCACCCATCTATTATTACACTAATAGCTAAAATTAAATTAATTGTATAATTACGAAAAATAAATTAATTGTATAATTACGAAAAATGAGATTTGATTCTTTTAATTTTAATTAAACTGTTAGGGCCACTTATTTTTCGTTCTCTTAGCCATTATGTGCTAAAATTAAAGCATATGTTTTTTTCACCCCTAGACTTGTATTTAGCCACTAACTCTAGTTCGCTTAAATATTTAGATCTAGGGTACATTAATGAATGTACCTTACAAACATCTAAGAGCATTAGAGTATTTTTGTGTGACATCGATATGTCATGTTAAAAAAGAATATCATGTGGTTAGAAAATTATACTCATTTTAGTGTTCATTCTTATATTATGTTTCTTGAATTCAGTTTAACCTTTTTCCTTTATCCTAGTCTAGATGCCAAATATTACATTTGTTTGTGTATTTGTATTTTTTGTCATATATTTTAAATATTTTTTATTTATTTTATTTAATGTAATCATTTTATAATATTCTTAATATATGTCTTTGAAGACTAACATTTGGTTTTGCTAATCTCTCTACAATTGCAATTTCATTCCACAATAGTATGGTTGTATGACCTCCTTTTAATAGCCAAGAAAATGGTGTTTTGACTTCTCTTTGATTGTAGCTATCCCTTGCTTAGCTTCTATTAAGTTTGAACATTATTTGCCTAGCTTCTTTATCAATGTTTAGATTAATAGGCAAGGTTTTGAAGGGACCCGAAACCTTGGACAAAGATAAAACTTAAGATAGAGCATTAAGAGTTCCCAAAATACAACTGACCAGCCAGAACAAAAGGCCATAATCCCCAAAAAACACAAAAGATCTAAGCCAAAGAGAAGATCAACACCCAAGAGAAAAAACACCCAAACAGTTGCACAAGACAAACCATTAGAAAATCGCAGCATAAGGAGGAAGAACTATCCTTTTGTCCCCTTCATATGTTAGCAATATATGTTAGCTTCTTTATCAATGTTAGCAATATATGACTACGGATTTCGAATAATTGGGTACTATCTTTGGAAACCCTTAGTAATACAAAAGTCATGGTTTTTGTTACTGTCATGTTACTTTGATCTTACCACAACACTTTTGACATCTCAATATACTTGAGAGTTCTCTTATATGAATTTTATTAATATCTATTTACAAAATAGTTTGAAAGATTGCGAGTTCACTTTGGTGACATTCTTCAATCCTTGCTTCTAACATATCCTTAAAGAAACTTTCTTGAATAAGAACAAATCCTTTTCACCCATTTTAAAACTCTTCTATTCACAAGTTTCATGATAAGGTGGTATTATTATTATTCATCTCTAACATCCTTTTAATTACATCTCTATTTTTTATTCGTAATTTATGTGATTATGTTATATCATCACTACCATACACATTGGGTTTCACTAAATAAATTATATTTAGAGGATACATAAAAGGTATATACTAGCATTCTCAACCAAGAAGTTTTGGCCACTATCCAAGAAGCTACAAAACAAAACCATCAGAAAAAACACACCCACAAAATAAACATTTAGGCATAATAAACTTACAATATAAATGGTCAATTTATTTCAAATATACATGCATGTAAACATGATATAAAATGGGACCACTATCAATAATACATCAATTAATACTTTGATTTGTCCACATTTCTAACATCATTTTCGGAATTTTATCCAAGATCATGGTGTGGGTGTTCAAACATGTGTGGTTTTGATTTTGTCTCGTTGGTTTAAAAATTAAACATGTTATCTTGTCTACCATTTTTTAAACAATAAAAGTCATTGTAATGGCAATCTTGATAGCTAATGGCTATTTGATTGAGAATCTAAACACTCCTCTCCTTCCCTAAGCCCTTGGGAGCCCATTGTTATACCTAAGACATGTATACACTCCTCTCCTTCCCTAAGCCCTTCGCAATCTCTTGCATGTAGGTTAAGTGCGCTCACTCAAATCCACTATATTTTTATTTTTTTACTACCTATAGAGGTTCAAAGGCAAAATTAGGGTCTTGAGAATATTAGCAAGCTCCCAAGTAGTCAGAACTTTTATTCTATTTAAGTTGCAAGTGTTCGTAGTGCTTTTCTTATATAGAGGTTTTGTGTTCCTTATGACTTGTTATATTTTTCATACATATTAGCTTATTTATAAATTACTTCCTTTATTGGGTGATGTTTAAATAAAGATTACTTTAGTTCCTAAAGCAATGCAACCAAGTGATATTTACTAAGGTGAGAACCTATGTTTGACTCTACATACAAGAGTAATTCCAACTTATTATCTTCGCAAACACAAATTCTCTCCCAAATAAACCTAATTGCCAAATAATATTTTTACTTTATGTAAGCCCCACATTAAATATATTCCATGTGACATCAAAATAAAATGCATCTCGACCTAGCAAACAAAAAATGCATCTCGAATGTTACATACAACAATTACCTGGGAGAAATTATTTGTAATCTAAGTGTGTCGTCCCACAATAGATGAAGCATCATTGAATATTTTATGCAATATATACAACACTTTTCCCATGATTTTTGAATCATGATAGTAAACACATAGTTAAATCACATTTAATAGTTATAACAAAAGGGTTAGTGTGGGTCGGATGTGGTGGATAATGTGGAGTTCTACCAACATCGTAGGTTGTTATGTAGATTCACTGGCCTCTGGTCTTCTCTTTCGGAACTGCATCGCAGGGTAACAAGTTCTTGCCAATCCTTAGTCTCTGGTAACATTGAACTTTTCCCTTGTGCAAAGGGGTTTTTATTGTTGTGTTTTCTTCCTCTGAAGATTGGGATTTGGTGTTGAGCAAGTTGTGGGTTTGGGGGAATCACTCTCTTTCCGCCAAACACTAGACACTCTCCTTCAACCCCCTCATTGAACCACTCAATGTGTGCTATGTGTGGGTTCGTCTCCCCAATCTCCCACTCCATTTTTGGGATATTTCTTGCTTTGAGGCCATTTGAAATTGTGTTGGTCATTTCTTGAAAGTGGATGAGGCTACGACTTCGTTGGGTCGCTCTACGTTTGCCCACATTTTGGTTGACATGGATATCTCAACACCACTGTCGGGGGATGTAGTGCTCGTGGTTGGGGATAGGCCTTAGACTCAATCACTGAATTATGAGGGCCTCCACTTTCAGTGACGGTGTTACTTCTCTACTAGACATCTTGCTATGGATTGTTCTCTTTTGTTTCAAAAAGGTGTTGCCACTTGCTGGAAGGATGCAAATGATGATCATTTGACTGTACATCCTTCTAATTCTCTCTTACTCTACCTGTAAGGACTCTTCACAGGCTAACGATAAGGATGAAGCTCCTGTTGCAAATCTAGGTGATGCTCCTACTGCAAATCGGGGTGATGCTCCTATTGCAAATCTGGGTCATGCTCTTGTTGTTAATCTAGATGATACCCATGTTGTAAAGGATACCACTCAAGGTCGAGGTCGAGGTCGAGGTCAAGGAAAAATAGTTCTTCAAACTCACACTCTTCTCCACAAGCGGTGATTGAGCGACCCTCCCACTCTTTAGGAAGCTTACTACCCTTTGTGCTAGTGTACTGTTTATTTTTGTATTTTGAAAGCACTTGTTTTGTCTCTGTGTTGTTAATAAGCCATTTATGGCCTATAAAAGCCAGCACCCTTGTTTTAGTGTTGTTGTTCTCTTTAATGCCTTCAAGTGGTTGTTGTGTAAGGGTCAACCCTCTTGTTAGGTTGCCGATTATTTTTTAAAAAAAAGTCAATACACATATGTTAAGGTGTGTAGATTGTGACAAAAAGATTGGAACAACAAGATCTTAAGGTAAGGATATTTTTAGTTAGTTTGGTAATAATGTTATTCAATTCTCAAAGAAAGAAAATGTGATTATCATTATTAAAGAAGGCGAAGAAACACAAATGATCCCCATACAACTAAATGTAGCATATGTCAAAATTGGGGTGAATTCCTAAAATAATGTTTAAATATTAAGGAACAAAACAAGGGGAGTTGGATGATAAAATTCACAAAACAGAGACCACTATGAAAAAAATTATGGAACAAAGTCATAAGGTCCTTAAAGCATCGACTGAGCATTTGAAGACCTTGGTGGAGAAGTTGGAGCAGATGCATCAGGACAAAGTCGTTGTTGTGTTGGACTCTAAAAAGGATATAGGTCACGAGGCTTCTAGTGGCCTCAATAAACGCACTCGTGCTAACACCAAAAAGAAGTTAGTGTAGGTGAAGCTACCTCAAGATATTGAAGAGATAAAGAAGGTTATTGATAACATGAATCAGTTGGAATTTGAGGCTACTGAGCTTTTGAAAAACTTGAATTAACTACACTGGGTGGTGGTCATGTGGTTTCTTTTTGCTAGTGTTTTGTTGGCTTTTTGTTTTGTGTTGGTCTTTGATTGTTTTGATGTTGTTGCAACCTTTCTACATTGTAGACTTTTGGTCTAGTTTGCCTGTCTCTGTGCCTTAATGCTTATTCTATTGTAATCTATGTAAAGGATTTCAGGTCCCTTCAAAACTTGTTTTTGCCTTGATAAAAAACAAAAACAAGGGTGTTGTCCCTTACAACATCCCGAGGGCGTAAATTTACAAACCAAAATGACTATTTTACAACAAGGTTAAGAACAAACCATTAATGAGACACTAGCAGCACAACTAGTTACCCACATCAAGAGTGAGTAGACAACTCACCCATAGTGGGAGGAGGAGAATGAGAGACTAAAGAGTGATTTTTCCTTCGCCGTTAGACAACCATCCATGCGATGCTTTCACTAGGGTCCCCACCACAAGGGGAAGAAGGTGGTGGAACCCTCTTTGTGGGACAGTCACCACAAGGAACGAGGTGTTGGAAATGTTGTACATCAACAACCAAAGGCTATAGCAAATTAGTAGTAGTCAGAGGAGGGTCTATTGGCAAGTGATCACTTTTGTATGTTATGAATCTCTTTTTGGTTGTCATTTATGGCAGCACATCTGGCATATTGATTGATTGAATAGAAGTTAAGTTTTGATTATTCAATTCTGGAATCGACTAAGTACAGAAGCAAAAATACAAAGTTATTTTGGGTATCGAAGATCGAGATTGATGAGTTATGACATGCGAGCTTAGAGGAAGATACTATGGGATATTTATGACCTATACTAAGATCGATTTGATTTTGGTGACGAGTACAGAGAGTTAGACAGATTTGAAGACAGGCGACAATTACAGAACAGCGAAACAGAGCAGTTGGATAATAGCGATGATTTGGGGAGTATATCGTCAACTCCTGGCAAGCTAAGTTGGATTATGACTGTGGATAATCTATATTTTGGTTATGTAAGAGCGTCGACTTTGTATTTGCTCTTTGCATTATTAATTCTATTTTGTATTGAGAGCTGACTGTGTAATATTGGTTAAGTGAGCCGACTTGGAAATAAGATATATATATATATATATATATA
>MU226115.1:1507670-1542985 GCA_018584345.1 Thuja plicata
GGAGAAGATAAGATGTTTCTCTTTTATTCCAAATGCACAAATGGGAGATCCAAGTTGATCAACCCCAAGGAAGGGCTAATACACAAATGAATCAACTATTTGGAAAGGAGAATAACAAGAGAGATACATTAAATTCTGTTAATTATATGTATAGAAATGATATATGACAGTAATTGAAGGAATAGGAGAAATGTACAAACCTTGAAATGTGGCAGATCAAAGAATGTTGTTTTCTGAGGTTTGTACACTGTTTCTGGAAAAACTAACAATTGATCCCAAACCAGAACGCAGAGACGAACAAAACCCAGAAACCTTTTTCCGTTTCGATGTCGTCTTATGAAAAAGGTCGACCTTGACCCACAAATGTCAACCCTAACCCAATAATGTCGACCCTGACCTACACAAGTCCGACAAAAAATCTGTTTGCGCCGTCTGAAAGAAAGCTGAAAAGGGTATCCAGATCTGGTCTCAAATCTGTTGTTCTGTACCTGTACCTGCAAGAAAAAGAGATTTGTTTGTTGGGGGGGAGGGGTTTGCCTTGGTCAAACCCCAGTTTTGGAATTAACCTCAAATATATGTAATTGAAATTGCAGAAATAGACGAAGTAAATGCTTAAATTCACCTTGCTTGTAAAAGTCCTTGTGGCGGATTCGAATCCTTGGATCCACAAGTATGCTTCAAAATGTGGAATGTAGAAAGGTAGGATGTCTTCAATCTCTTTCTTGTAGATCTCCAACACCAAGTCTTGAATGGGTTCTTGAATTTGGAATAGGCTTGGAAGAAGGTGGATAGAGAGATCACCAAAAGGGCACTATGTAGCTTGAATCCTTCAATGGCCTCCAATGGATCTCCTTCATGAAAATGGATATTTGAATGGATGAATGCTTGCTTTGAAATCTTTCTCCTTAGCTTGCTTGAATCACCCTTGAAGATAGTTTGTTTGATGATGGTTATCGTTCGTAATGCTTCAATAGAGGACTTAGAGAAAATGAGAAAGAAAGCTTCCCTTTTATATGAAATTAGGGCACAATCTTCTAAGGAGGCCTACATAGAAGGATTAAATTTACATTAAAGCCTTTACCCCTAAGAGAGGACCTATATTAAATATCATTTAGGAATCAACGCTTCGGAACCCGAAACAGCCGACCCGAAAGCGGGAAATACTTTTTGCAAAGGCCGACCTCCAGAAACTGTGAGACCCCGGGATCTAAACCCTGGGTCAAGGTCGAGGTCGACCTTGACCTAGGTCAAGGTCGAGGTTGACCCTGACCTAGGTCAGGGTCGAGGTCGACATAGACCTAAAAGGTCGACCCTGACCCTGAAGCCCAGAATTACCAGTCTGCAGTTCAGAATGCAGAAATTAGGCTAAAGAGGAGGGGAAAGAGGGACATAACAGGGTGGAAGCCATGTCAAGATCAGGAACCCATTTAAGGCGCTTGCCATGACCCCAAACCACTTACTCAAAAGGCTAAACACGTCTACAATGGAAGTGCTTCCATTTTCTGACTATACACTTTGTTCGTTCATTTTGGAGATGATCCCACCAAATAATCATATGTCCCTTTAACTTGGTGCATGCAAACCTCACCTTCTTTTCTTCTGTCATAGACTTTCATTCGAAAAAATTTCCCATCTCGTTCAACCAATTTATCAATTCCTCTGGCTTAAGACCACCTGCATAGTCTGAAACATCAACCTTGATCACTTCACCTTTTCCCTCTAAGGCTCTGAGCATCCTCTCTTCGAAACTCGCTCCTTCTCGTCCTTCTTCTATTTCTTCATCTTCTTGGCTCGCCTCTCCATCAGATTCATCTCCTCTTCTTTGTAATCTTTGATCTTCCAATCAGTTCATGAGTTCTACTACTTGTCTTTGTAGACTTATCATATCTCTCTGCATTTGGGTAAGACCTCTTCCTCTTCCTCTTCCTCTTCCTCTTCTAGCTATCATCCTGCTCTGATACCAAATGATGTAGCCCAAACCCTTCTAGAACAGTAATTCAAAAAACAAGCACAATAGAAATTCTCATAACTCCAAACTCTTCATTAAAATTCTCCAATATACTCTACCTCAACAATGAAAAAAACTCTAACTTATTACAATTCCAAAAATTACCATATTTGGCAGTTTTTCGGGAAAAATGGAAAAAATAATGTTTTTCCTTTTTTGGTAATTTTCAAAACTCATCCTATGAATCCCGATTTTTCCCAAGAAAAGCCCCCAACTAAGGCAAGACGAATTGCCAACTAACCCACGAAATCAGAAACATGATTTCAGATTTATTACAAAAAACAAAAATAAAAACTGGAAAAAATAGTAAAAGCCAATTTTGGTGGCCAAGATGAAACTTTTGGCTCCTGAAAAAAATGTCGAAACGGCCACTTATTGAGCTGAGCTCATTGGCAATCCAAATAACTCCTCCTAATGCATCCGCCTATAAAATTTCAGCAAAAACCCACATCTGAGTCAAAAGTTATGACCCTCGTATGCTCCTGCATCACTTCTTGACACTGAACTAGTCAGCCAACCTTTTACTTGGTCGAATAAGAGGAAATGTAATAGTTGTATCCAAGTAAGACTTGATAGATTTTTAGTCTTGATGCATTGGGACTTGGGTTACAACTACCACTCTTATGGCCCTTCCAAGAATGGTCTTCGATCATAGCCCAATGCTCTTCAAGTGGAATAACAAATATATTCAGGGACTAGACCCATTTAGATATGAGATAATGTGATCCTCACATCCAAACTTTAGAAATTGTATTGAACAATGGTGGAGTAACCCATTTCAAGGCTTTGTTATGTTCCGAGTTACCCAAAAGCTAGAATTAATTAGGAAAAATGTTAAAGAATGGAATGAATAGACCTTTGTGGATACCTTTACCCAAAGAAAAGAAATTGATGCAAGTCTCAAAGATATACAAGAAAGAATGGCGAAGAGAGATAACTTAGAAGAAATATGTGGCGAAGAAGAAGCACTGCGAGGTAGATGGAAGAAAAATCTCAGAAGGGAAGAAATATACTGGAAACATAGATTGAGTATACAATGGTTGAAGGAAGGAGATAGGAATTTGATCTTCTTCCACAAATCTGCTAGCAGACACAAAAGAGGAATATGATACAGAGTTTAACAATTGACCGGAATGAAGACATCATAAAGGACCATCAATTAGGTGTAATGGTTGCAGATTGTTGTCACAATGTTTATAAAGATATAGGATTATTAAATAATAGATTCTATAGTGTTTGCAACCCACTCTCAGCCCTGAAGACAATGCCCAAATTTTGGCCCCGGTTCCTAAGGAGGTAAGAGCTACTATTTTCTCAATGGGTGCTTATAAAGCATTGGGCCCAAATGGATTCTCGTAGGCCTTTTTCCAGGAATTTTGGGAAAGTGTGAAATTTGATGTTAGTATAGCTACCAAGGATTTTTTTTAGAATTAAGAAATTGCAAAGGAAGCTCAACAACACTATATTGCTTTGATTCACAAGATACAAGAGCCGAGAAGACTTAGTGATTTTAGATCCATTACTTTATAAAACACTATCTATCAAGTCATTTCTTGATACTATGATTAATAATAATCAGAAGGAATTTGTGACCGGCGAAAACTTTAGTGGTGATTATTCACCATTTGGCGAATGTCGCATGTCGGCGACCCCAGAATTGGCGAATATTTTTCATATATTGGATCGACCCTATCGCCCGACATTTATTAATATTGGGTCCAAAGCCCGGGCCCATCGCCCATCGGTTTATTTAATTTTTCTATTTCTTACACATTATCGCCAATGGAATATAAATTTTGGTCCCCGTAAATTTAAAACATTCGCCTATAATTTCTAAGTGACCCCAAATCGACGGCCTATATTCGCCAATCGTTTTATACATATATATTTATAGGCGGCCCAAAATTCGGCTGACATTTTACGGACGCGTGTCTCTAACTAACGTAAATTCGCCAACTTTATTAATCATGTGAAGATATTGGACGACCCATAATCACCTCAGAAATAACAAAAGACGTATTATAATTACGCGGGCTTTGCCAAATATTTGTATACATAATACCTCCCGCCGAATTTGCCAAATGAGGATTAGTATTAAAACATTATGATATCTCTATATTTGATCGATACCGAAGTTTCAGACTATTGAGTGCAACTGCATATTGCAATGGCGAGTCACGACTACATTGTTGCGATTAATTTGAGGCAAAGGTAAGTGATACTTATTCTGACTCTGTGATTTTGAGCTCATTTACATTATTCCGGAATAGGTTTGCAAAAGTGGGGTTTCTTTTCCCTTTCGGCCTGAAATACACTGCACGTCCTTGATCTGTGCTCATCCAATAGTCACTAGCATTATCGCGGGTCCCATTAACTTTTGGCTTGTCATCTGATGTCACTAGGATATGTGTCACTTAATCGGTTTAAATTACAACTTCAGCTTATTAGTTATTACATTTAATAAATCTTTAGTTTTACAGTGTAGTCCAATTTAGATTTTAATTATACTTAGTTGATGGTTAATTCATGACACGTGTCTTATTTCCAGAGTAGCTTTGCAAAAATAGGGTCTCTTTTCCCTTTCGGCCCGAAATTCACTGTACATCGTCGATCTGTGCTCATCCAATGGTTGGTAGTCACTATCTTTAAAAATGTTACATCTCTAATTGAATTAAATATTTAACAATTAATTATACTTTGAGTAATGTTTAACTCAAACTTTAACATTGAATTGAAATCAATTATTTCTATTTGTATTATAATCGAAATTACATTATCACACATCGATATGACACATTGGCAAATTAAAAATAAAAACTTGCTTTGTCTCTGGACTGATAAAGAAACTTAATTGTTTTAAAAATTTAGAATCTCAGTCTTCAAATTTAAAAATGGAAGTATTAATCCATCGCTTAAGCATCCTTAAATGTCTATACACAAGTAAAGCAACTAATTAAAATATTGTAATCACAGAGGAGTCTAAGAATCATTTTTTGTACCCATAAAAAGAAAATTGAAACGAACTTGGAAAATTTTTATTTATTTTTTTCATAAAATTACATCATACAGTAAAAACAGAAACCTACTAGGCAACTTCTTATCAGTATTAAAAAAAAAAAGTGAAACTTTGCATGTCCATTGTCAAAAGGCCAGGGTAACGGGAATGGGTAAACTAGGGATCTTCATCTTCCCTTTCGTCTGAGTAGAATTTTCCAGAGAGGATAATCTCGGAGAATTCTTCAAACCATGTGTAGTCCGACTCATCACATTCAAGGAAAAACCATTTCCGGAGAAAATCCCTCCCAAGTCGTGCCCATTTCCTGTGTCGCGTTAGTTTCTTGTCATTGAGGTTCAACAGAAAGGGTTATTTGGCCACATTTCTACCCGGCTCCAACAGCTTGGGTATATCTCTTGGCCAAGGGATCCCCACCCCCAATTCCACAAAAACAGCAACATTGACATCGTCCTCCAGGAATTTCTCTTTAAAAACCTTCCTCAACAACATCAACATATCCACCTTCTATCCTCTGAGGTCGAAGAGAGACGCAAAAAACCGGGACGTAATGTCCGTGTAGACGTGGTATCTGTCAACATTCTCAAGGAACTCTCGACCCAATAACATCAACACAGCAGAATTTATAAAAGCGTCGTCACCAACCTCCCTACAAACGAAAGTGAGGATTTCTTCCGAGACATTGCCCAAAAAGGACCTTTGGTCATCTAGGGATGTGCATTTCCAATGGATTGGTGTGTCAATCTTTAATTCTTGAAAGCCTAAAGACCTAAAAACCTAAACCTTAAAACCAGAGGCAGAATTTCTACCATCGGCAGCTCTGACTCTTAACCTACCAAAAGCAAAATGAAGAAGAAAGAACCCAGGTTGTCTATAAATAGCCCAAACCCCTTGATTGATAGTAGTGATCACGAATACTTAGCAATTAATAATTATTCTTTCTTTAATCGTATTTAATCTGTTTTCCTTAATCTTTAATGTGAATCTTTCTCATAAATGTATTATGCGTGTGAGAGATTTAAATCCACTGTCCTTAATCTTTCATATCTACATGTAAATCTTTCTCATAAATGCATGTGTACTATTGACAATTAAAGAATGTCACTGACAAGACATTTATTTCTTTTTGAGTTACGAGTTACAAGTTGCAGTTGCACTATCCACCGTCCATGTAAACAAATAACCAGTAGTAATCAACAATCATGGTTACGGTGCACTTTTTAAAGCTTGATATGTGTCATCCTTCTGGTGACTTCCTGCAGAACTTTGTTTCCTTCAGAAATTCGGCTTAAATTTCAGTCATTGATCTAGGATCATCAAATGGTCTCAAATAATACATTTAACAATATAAAACAATGGATATTACTAATTAGGTTATGTGTCCATGTGTGATCAGTTATATTCGCAACAAATAAAGGTGATATTCGTTGGACGTGATATTGCATTAATTACAATGTTACGTGTCATTATTTCGGTGACTTCTTGGAGAACTCTGTTTCCTTCAAGAAATTGGGCCGAAATTAAACTTTAGTCATTGATCTAGGATAATCAAACGGTCTCAAAGAAGACATTTAACATTATAAAATGATGGATGTTACTGTAAGGTTGCATGTCGATGTAACTTTTCGTGCTTATCGATACCAATGTGTTTAATCTGCAAAACAAGTTATTAGTTGGCATTGGCCCACATGACGCATTGACGAGTCCCATCTTTTGAAAATCGCCAAATAAACTATTTATTTTTCCCATAATTAACGATAGATTAGCCAATAAAATAAATATATTTTCAAGCGGCACATAAAAATTGCCAGTACAAATTTTTTTTTCCCTTCAAAAGAAGATCATTCGCCTCATATATTATATATTTTCCCCCACATTAATGTTTAATTCACCAGGATTTTATGGAAGTTTCATTCGGCAGGGAAAAATTTGTCTTCACCTTTATATTATTTCCCTAATTTGGAAAAACAATTCGTCATCATCAAGAAAAAATTTCCCCTAAATTAATGTACGATTCGCTAGGATTTTACACTTTTTCCTAGGAGGGGGTTTCTTAAAGTTATCCTTGTTTGTGACAAGTTGCCAAATCCTTGATGCAGTGATTACAACACATGAAATTATTCACTCAATGGATGAATATGGATTGGCGGGGATGGTTTTCAAGCTTGATATTTCTAAAGCCTACAAAAGAGTAAGAATGGACTTTCTCTATAACGTCTTGGAGAAGTGGGGCTTCAATACTAGGCTGATTAGTATTGTGAAGGTTTGTGTTGAGACGGTTAAGTTTTCAGTTCTTGTTAAAGGAATTCCAAGGGGACGAATTATTGTGGGGAAAGGGATGAGACAAGGTGACCCCCTCTCCTCTTATCTTTTCATTATCCTTGCGGAGGTTCTTGGGAGGAATTTTCTAAACCTTGTGCACAAGGGAAAATTTTATGGTGTTATGGCTGCTTCCACCACTCTGGCAAGTTTTATTCACTAGTTCATGGATGATATTATCTTTTTGGGAAGGTCTTTCTTGAAGACTATGCTAAGGCGTCAGGACAATACATATATTATGAGAAGAATAATCTTTATTTCTTCAATACTAAGGAGGATCTCCAAAATAAACAATAAGGGAATTTTGTGATGCCAAGATGTTTCTCTTCCTAGTTTGTACCTTGGTCTTCCCCTTACCATTAAGGAGGTGTCTCAGACCTTTTGGAACTCCATAATTGAAAGACTTTAGAAGAAACTTGTTGGCTGGAAAGGGAAACTTTTGAGTAGTGTTGGTAAACTCCAATTGCTTGCGGCTTCTCTGCAAGGTATACCTCTCTACTTCCTCTCACTCTTTTAAATTACGGGCACAATGGTTGATAAACTCGAAAAGATACAAAAAACATTCCTATGGACATGTATGGAAAAGAATAAAAGAATTGTCTTGGTCAACTAGGACACAATTTGCAAACCTAATAAGGATGGGGGACTAGGCTTAAGGAAGATAATTCCCGTGAACAAAGCTCTAATGGCAAAAATTGGGTAGAAGCTAGCAATGCATAAATCATATTGTTGTGGAATCATGTGTGCAAAATACCTAAACTCTGAAAAAATTCAATAAAATTATTTTTGTATCTTCCTACCCTGTTGGATCTAAGATATGGAACAACATTATTAAGGGGAGAAATCTTATTCAATCTCGACTTAAATGGCAAATTGGTGATGGAAGAAAAATTTGATTATGGGAGGATGTTTGGGTAGGAGAGACGCCCTTGGTAACAAATTTGAATTTAGATGCCTTTAGAATATAGCAAATGGTTATTTTGGAACCAGGGTGGTAGACTTCATGACATCATGGAAATCTTAGAAAGATATAACTATGTACTATCAGTCTCGACCTGATCTCCTTAACAAAGCCAGGGAGTTACAAGAATTTTTGCTTAAAGTCAGAGTCCCTTAATGCTGGAGAGAAGACAAATTAATCTGAAGCAAGAATGTGAATGGGGATTTTTCAGTTAAGTCAGCCTATACTACGCTCTTGACTAAAGAAAACCCTCTATTTTGGTGAAAAGAGATCAAGAATCCCCAATTAATTCCTAAATTAATCTCTTCTAGCATACTGTCATGCACAGTAAAAATTTTACCCAGGAGAACTTGAGCAAGAGGGGGTTCCAATTACTTAGTAGATGTGCTCTTTGCAAGCAGGAGGAAGAATTGACTCCTCACATTCTAATCCACTATAAATTTGCTCAAGACTTATGGCATAAGGTTCGTTGTGAACTTGAAGTTCAGTGGGCTATGAACAACATTATTCAACAATTACTCAAAGAGTGGAAGGGACCTTGTCATAACCCTATGATTAAGCAACTTTGGAGGCAAATACCTCCTCACTTGGCTTGGAGCTTATGGAAAGAGAGAACCATAGAATCTTTAGAGGCACAAAAAACTTAGTGGAGAATATTTTCAAATCCTTTAACAAACTGTTGATGGAGAATATTGTTGTTACGACCGGAATGTGTGTTGCCTTCCCCCCGACTTTCCATGAAAACCGCTAGACCTTGGATGGTACAAGTTAAATTTTGATGGTTCTGCTAGAAAGTTGTTATAGGGAGTATTATCAGATCTAATTCTAGAAAAGATGATCTTAGCATATACCAACAATTGGGATAGGTACACCAATAACTAGGCGGAAGGGATAGACCTTCTCTGGGGAATCAAATTAGCCTTATTAGTTGGGATCAAAATAATGGAAATCGAAGGTAATTCCAAATTGATTATGGATATTGTAAAAGGGGTGAGAAAAACTTTCTAGTCTATAGAGGAAATTCTAGGAGACATTTGGAAAGTCCTTCTGGGACTAGAACTTTTCAAGATTAAACATTCTTATAGGGAAAGCAACAGAGTTGTTGATGTTATGGTTGCATCAAGCCTGGACACCAAAGGTTTAATATGCTGGAGAAAAGATAATGACATTCCCCCAAATATAAAAAACCTTTTTTGGGAGGAAATAAAAAAGTTAAACTTCAATTCCTCTGGCTTTGAATTATGGTTGTTGGGGTCTATGTTAAGAGTCGTTTACAGAACTTTCTATGGTGGCTAGAGCTATATAGACAAGACGGGCACTATGACAGGTACCCAAAAGTTTGGCTACAAAATATTAGATAAGGAAAATATAAATACTAGAGATGGTAAATCCCCTCTTGCTAATTTGGGTAATTTTAAAAAATGGGACTGTGATGTTTATCTAGTTTGTTGATGCGAACCAAAATTACACCTTTGTACCTCATCTTATTTGGAGTGGTAGATACTTTGTACCGGCCACCTACGTTTATCTATGCATATTTCAAATGGATCTTTTACCACCCAAACCTATTTTCAAACAAGCACAACCTGGAGAGGAGGTAACGGCTATGACCTAAGTGTGCAAGTTTTCAAGCATGTCTACAGGCACAAAAAGAGGGTTGTTAAAAAGAGATGTAGGGAGAATGGATGGTAATGCCATCAGAAAGGAAAATATCACTGAGAAGGAAAATGACAACATTTGGTTCAGTCCCAGAGGAAATAGTGATAGGCCCAAAATTAGTATTTGTGAAAATCCTATCAGATCTGTCGAGCGCAGCAAAAGCACAATGTTGACTGACTTAGGTGGGTTGAGCACAATTGAAGCAGATGATTACATGGCGGCCAGTAGGTGGTTTCTCAAGGACTTTGCTAGCTAGAGGAGGGAATGGAAAGAAAAAGGACCCACCTTGCAAAAAAGGGGATAAGTCATGTTGAAAAGGGGTTGTCAAAGGGCAGAAAAAGAGAGTCAAATGGGTTGATAATGTGGAAAGGGAAATAGACAATAGCGACATTGTTTCGCATGTCTCTGACAGCCTGAATGATGCAAAAGAAATGGGGAAGGAAATGGAGGAGGTTGCATCTACTTTCAAGGTGTGTTGGTTGTTTAGCCCTGTCTAAAGAGGTCTAGATGCTCGAGAACAAAGTGGATTACTTGATAAATACGATCCTGGAGATGGAAGGGAGTATACCTAATGTGGCAAGGTTCGGTTGCAAAGTAATGTACAGTACGGCGACTACACTCTATCTTCTATAACAAGACTTGCAGAAGAATGACGGAGATGGCAACAGGGAGCTACTTAACTTCCTCAGACAGGAATGGCTCAAGGTCCTAAATATTGTCAAACGTGGCCCTAGGGCCTAAGTTTATCGATCCTCTTTGTTTCTTACTTTTGTTAATTGTCTTACAAAGGGTTATCTTTATTTGTAATCTATTGTCCAAACTTTGGTCTGTTGCTTCTTTTAGTAATTGTGTTTCTAACTGGCTAGTCTAGTTGTACAATCATGTGGTTGTTACTTTGTAATGGTCGGCATCCTTGTTTTATTATTTTTTTAACAAAAAAACATTTATCCCAAATTCCAAAACATAATATCCTCTTGTCACTCTGTCGTCCACCTTGACTTCTCTCCTTTACGCATTTGTCTTTCTTTTCTTTTGAAAAATCTTCTATCTTCTCTACTCTCTTCTAAAATTCATATATTTAGTTCTTTTAGTGCCAACTCTCCTCTCTATTGTGTTGTCTCTTCTCCATTGTTCCTATGCTTTCTCCTTATACGTTATTTATTCTTCTCTATTTTGTTATTACTTCCCTCTTCATCTTCTATATCTCTTTCTCTTCCACACAATTTCTATTCATTCCTACTTTGCTTTTATTTTCAAAAGCATGTCTTTTGATAAACATTGTAAATTTTTAATTTTATTTTTTTAATTTCTGCCTCACGCACCCTCAAACCTCGTTTGTATTGAAGGCCCTTCATCTTCTTAGTCACACAACCATCCCCTCTCTCTCTCTCTCTACCAAGCATTGTTTTCTTCAATGTGTCATTTAAAGTCTTTATTTTCCAATGTAAAAGAAAACTTGTAGTTTTTTTTTTGTTTTTTGTTTGGAAAAGAAGAAGAAGAAGAAGAAGAAGATATGAACTCAGTAACATTTAGGTGCCTACGACATGGACTTTGTCATTAAACCAAGTTTCCTTTAGCAAAAAGAAACCTATAGTTGTGTCCCTCATAATTATTATCATAAACATTCCAAATCATCTTCTCCAAAGATGGCATTTCAATTTTGTACTAAACTATAAACTATTGAAATTTTTAAAAATGAAAAGATATAGTTGACTCCTAAAAGCTCCTCAGCAATAACCTAGTATAATTGTTGTTCTGCTAGTTTGATATGAATTTTATGGATCGCCATGGGTGGAAGTCCCGCTAGAACTCCTTATAAATTGTCTAAAATTAACTTTTAAAATATTTTAAGGATTTAATTACTCATTAACACAAGAAAATGTTTGTGTAATATAGGATGAGAGAGGAGTGATTCATATAATATCTAGGATATTGCATCAACATATATTTGGCAAGAGAACATAGCCAAATATTTATATTTTATTTTGTACATACTAATTGGTCGAAGAGCATACAACTTAGGTGAGAATAATGGTGAAGGCCTATAACATCCATAGAGGAGGTCAAAGAACTTCAAATATCGAGGTTGTAGAGTTATATACCTCATTAAACAATGTGTAATTCCATTGTTCAATTGTAGAAGGTCTCATAAAACAAATTGGCGTCTCACTTGGTAATGACCTTAATAACTAAATTTATAATTATTAAATCAAAACAATCAATTTACAAGACTATTTAATAAAAAAGATGCATTTAAGTGTTCTCTTTCATTGTTGTAAAAAATGTTTTCTCCTCAATAACAATAAGAAATTGTATTGCCAAGACAAGGGACCACTATACAAGAATCAACCAAAAATTGTATACAAATGATCCTAAACACATTAGGAAAAAATGGTATCTCAACCTTGAACACGTGGGTTTGCAAGGAGGGGGTACATCCCTTGTGGGGTTTGGGGGGAATGACCCTTTTGGTTGGTTTTTGGAGGCAATGTCCTTGACAACCATATTTTATGTATACATTATCATTGTAAATTTGAATCATTCAGCATTAGGTCTCAAATTTGATAATATAGATTATGTTGGTTTTGATTGCCTTAAAAGGCAACCTTATTTTATGAGAGTATTGTATTACAATTGGGTATTATGATCTATATTGTGGGAGTCAAATAACTACCTACTTGCCTTTGAATCTCTAGTTGGTGATATTCCTGTCAAAATCTTGCTCTACACGTTTATTATAATCTTCTAATTTTTTAATAATATATTGGACGACTTTTAAATTGGGGTTTTTCTCCTAGAAATATTTTCTCAATGTAAATCATTGTGTTGTTTTTTTTTTCAATAACTATTATAAAAATCTGAAATTTTTCACATAACCCTCCTCTTAATATCCGTGTAGAAAGTTATTCTACTACATTAGCTTCTTTACACCAAAAACCTTTTTATGTAAGCTCTACTTAAATATATATTTTTGGAAGTATTACACTTCTTGTATAGTTCTTATGGAAGGAGAAATCTTAAAATGTTTTTAAAAGTCAAGATTTCCTTGCTAATATCTTATGGAATAGATTTTGGAAACAATTTTTACATATCATATCCATTGGATGCATTCTAGTTTTGACTATCCATCATCCTCATTGCTAAAGAATGAATATTTTCAACTCTTTCATTATTTAGTCACAACTCATGCTAACTGTAATATATATCTTATTTTTCTAGACATTGGGTATCCACCTCTATTATAAGTATTAATTATAAGAAAGAAGTGGATCCTCCTTTTTGAAGGGGTCGCATTATTAACCCCCCAGTCACTTAGTGATAGTATCAAACACTTTTGTTATATTATCAATTCAATATAAATATCAAATCATTCACCCATTAAGAATTCTTGCTCTCGTATCTTTCTAATGCTTAATATATCCTTGCTATAGGTTTATTTAAAAATATAAAATTCTTAAGGAAAAATTTAGGCCTCGTGTGTCTTATATAAAAGTCAATCTAGGTAAAACACAAGCTCATGGGATGCACATAGGACTTAATATAATATATTTTTCATAAAGGAAAGGGATTATTGAGTTGAAGTCCAAATTCTTATGATCTAATGACATTATGTTTGAAAATTTGCAAGATTCTCATACTAAACACAAATCTCAAATTAGTAATAATCTCATTAGATCTTACAATATGAATTTGCAATACTATTTTAATTAAATAAATAATTGGGTAGGGAAAGGCAATACCTGGATCAATGATGATAACATATTTTTGACCATTAGCATGAATTCGATCAATGAAAGCACGCAACTTTTCTTTAGGATAGTTGATAGGATCTAGTGTGAAGTCCTTAGCCCCATCCATGTAGTTATCATCAGTCCACATTACCTCTAGTGGTATTTGTGATTTATTATAATTATCCACCACATATTCTAAGTCTGAAACATTCTTATACCCAAATTTACATTGATGAAATCCTGTACATATGAAAATAATATTGACAAACATTAAAATATAAACTTGTATATCTTTAACTAAATATTTTTTCAACTTTTATCACATCTTACATTTATTTTTATAATTTAAAATAATAATATAATGTATAAAGTAATTAAAAAAATAGCTAATAATATGAATAAGTTTGATAACATTCATTTCAACTCATACAATTTGTTTTCCTAAAATTAGATTAAATATTTAAAAAATAAAGTAGCTTACCTTTATTCTCAACATGCAAAACTAATATTACAAAACATTTCCCATGAAACATCAAATTTTGGATACTACACCCTATATTCAATATACTAAAAGCTCTAATTTATAAGATATACATTTAAATACTATTCCAAACCTCCATCCAATGAATTGTACTCTATTTTTTAAGTTTTTATTAAATAACAAAAAATATTAATTAATATAATAAAACTATTTATATTTTATTATTGATTAAATAGTGATACAAAATAAAACTTATATGCTAAATAATAAAATTTATTAACTTGACTTAGTGAAAAAAAATGTTGATACTCTAAATCTAGATCTAAAATAAAATAAATTTAAAATTACCAAAAAATTTCCCTTAATTTTAACAACTACTATAATTTCAAACCAATACAGTTAAAAAGATCTACAAAATTTTAAATAATAAAAAATAATTGAACCTAGCGAAAAATCTAGAAAGTTTTGTTTCAATATACCTAGCATAAAAAATAACTAATACCAAAACATAAAACATAAAACTTTATCAGTTTTATTTGTTGAAATGTACATATAAACGAGCATAAGAAGCTACTCAAACTTATCTTGAAGTTAAACTCATATTCTACTTAAAATGTATAGTTCACAATCTTTATAAACTATATGAAACACAATTAACCAACTCAACACCAACTCATTTCATCTTTTCTATGTAATTGTGTGGTGTTTTAACTCTTAGGTTGGTTGTATATTTATTATAAAAAAAAATGAAAATGTAAGAGTGGAGTTCATAGGAAAGTACCAAAAGCCCAATAAGGCATAGCAGCTGGACGACCTATGAGGGAAGTGTATTGTTGAACCACATCCAATGGAGATCTCCCTGCAAAGAAGTAGAAATCGAGCACACCTCCAATGATCTTATATGTTAACATACTACCAGTATAGAAAACATCCATCCCATTGCTATTCAATAGTAGCACTCCATGAGCAACACCTCCCTCTCTTAAATCCATGTAAAAGGGATGAACCCCATACAAATTTGTGTACAAATTTCTAGGTGAAATGTCACTTCCATAAAGAGTATAAGGTTGATTGGGCACAATCTTAATTCCATTGGGTTGTGTGTTCTCTCCAAGCCCATATAATAATGTTGTTGTGGGAAGGCTTGTGGTGATCTCCAAATATTGATCTTTAAACACCAAGTTGTCATAAGAGGAGTTGAAGAGGACATCCCCATTGGATATGCGACTAATTGCAAACCCAAAAGGATCAATAGTATAAGAGAAGATCAACTCATTATCTAAAAACTCAACATATTCAAACATTGGTTTGGATGTTTTGGTTTCTTGTCTTCCTTGTAAATCAGGTACTTGTGCCCTGGGAATTAGATTATAAGGAACTTCCCATCTCTTTTTCTTTGCATCAGTTATATGGACTCTTAGTCGATCCTCGGTTTCATGTCTGCGATGTAAATTAGTGTATGTCATTAACTCAACCCAAAGGTAACTAAAGACAAATAAGAAAAGAGGTGAGATATCCAATTGGGTTCAAATTGGAAATTTAAAAAAAAAAAAAACTTATTAATGCTTGCTCTTTTAACAAGTATTTGCATATACTTATGAATTTGAATTTGTTTGTATATTAGCAACAACTAGGTTGTGGGATCATTTTTTATCACCTTATTTGTCAAATCTTGAGGGATATAATTATGTGAGTGGTTATGAAGTACGAGACTATCAAATTCTGAGCTTTAAATATAATTACTAGGACGACATGGACCCAACTATACTAGTTACATTTTGAAGCAAACTAACCTAACATATATAAAACACGACAAACAAGATCCAAACACATATTATATAGTTTAAATTTAGGACATGAACTCTTAATCCAAATTTTGAAGAAAAATGCAAACTCAAAATCATACATTTTATAACCATTAATTAAAACTAGATGTTCTTATCTAAACAAGTATTTGGATATAGTTATGAATTTAAATTTATTTGTATATTAGCAACAACTAGGTTGTGGGGTCATTTTTTATCACCTTATTTATCAAAACTTGAGGGATAGAATTATGTGAGTGGTTATGAAGTATGAGCCTATCAAATTTTGAGCTTTAAATATAATTACTAAAACGGCATGGACCCAACTATACTAGTTACATTTTAAATCAAATTACTCTAATATATATATAAAACATGACAAACAAGATCCAAACCAAGATCATATAATTTTAATTTAGACATGAACACTTAATCCAAATTTTGAAAAAAAAATGCAAACTCAAAATCATACATTTTATAAACTACTAACTAAAACTAAATGTTCATATGGAACCTACACATTAAATTTTCCAAACAAAAGATAAATATCCTAACCAAATAACTATAATATATAATTAGGAGAAATTAAAAAATGTTATCATATACAAACTCATAAAAGTCCATAAATCTAACACTTAAGAACCAAAAGCAATGTATAAAAAAGCATTTAGGTATAAGGCAAGCAAACAAAAAAAACAACCATGTTGGACATAAAGTTGGAGATGTAAGATTTTAGCTACATAAATATACCCTATTTATTTCGATGACATACATTTTAATATATTTCGTTAATAGAAGAGCTTGACATATTTCAAACGTGGAAAAAAAAAGGAACATGCACACCAACTAAAATTATTTTAAAATTCAAAACCAATATTATTCAAATGTAGATCATATTAGCTTAAGTCAATTCAATCCATAGTTGAATCATGCATAAGGCATAGTTTATATTTAAAATTTGTTTAATTTCATATTTAAATATATCTAATATTAATTTCAAATCTTTCTTTCTTATATTAAATATGGATCACTTTACATGATGATAAGATTTTATTTTTTTAATGAATTTATATATATTATTATTTATTAAATACTATTACACATATTAACAAGAAAAAGTAGGTGGAAATAGTCACATCTTAAGAGTCCAACTCAATTCAGGCTATATTTTTTTCTATATTTATTAAATTAAATATTTTCAAAAGAAAAACAAGACATCTAATACATCCAAAGCGTACAAGACCTCAAACCAAAAATATATCAAATCTATACCACAAACCAACAAACCCAACAGATCAAAAGAGAAAACTCAAATCCATAAAACTAGACATACCATTCATAACAAAATTATGTTGTATCAAAAATACATCAAAGAACACTCGATATGATAAAAAGGAAACAAAATCCAAATCAAAAATACTGAACATACCATTCATAACATATTTATATCAAATCTAAAATACATCAATAGACAATGGGTATGGGAAAAAATCCAAATCCACAAAACTGAACATACCATTCATAACATATTTATATCAAATAAAAAATACATCAATAGACAATGGATGTGGGAAAAAAGTAACAAAATCAAAATCCACAAAAATGAACATACCATTCATAACATATTTGTATCAAATAAAAAATACATCAATAGACACTCATGGGAAAAAAGGGAACAAAAGCCAAATCCACAAAACTAAACATACCATTCATAACATATTCATATCAAATCAAAAATGCATCAATAGACAATGGATGCGAAAAAGGGGAACAAAACTCAAATCCATAAAACAAAGCATCTCATTCATAACATATTTATATCAAATCAAAATGTATCAATAGAAAGGGATGAAAAATTCACAAAACTCAAATCCATAAAACAAAGCATCCCATTCATAACATATTTATATCAAATCAAAATGTATCAATAGACAAGGGATGAGAAATTCACAAAACCCAATATACTATTGATAACGCATTTATGTCAAATAAAAAATACAACAAACAATAAATAGGAAAAAAAAAGGAAACCAACCCAAATTCACAAAATTGATTATACCATTCATAACATATTTAGATCAAATAAAAAATACATCAATAAATACAAGATGAAAAAAAAAAAACCAAAATTCAAATCTACAAAACTGAACATCACATAACAGATCATAATATATTCAATATCAAATAAAAATACATCAATTGATATCAGATGGTAAAAAAAAAAGGAACAAAACCCAAATCTACAAAAATGAACATACCACACAAAAGCAAACACACTGTTCAAAATATATTCAATATCAAATGCATCAATTGAATTTAGATGAGGGGAAAAGAAACTATAACCAAATCTACCAAACAGAACATACAATCCATAACTTATTTATTTCAAATCAAAAATACATAACACGTTTCTATCAAATCAAAAATGCATAAGAAAAAAGAGGAAACCCTACTTGACATAAAGCTGGAGAAGAGGAATATCTGGTCCATAAGTATCAGTGCTCTGTATGACCTCCAAGCTTCCAATCAAGCTCCCATCAGACCCTTTCTCAATGGAAATAAGGCGATAACCATGACCGATTTCCTGCCCATAACCCACACCAGCCCAGAGGAAACAGATAAATGCCGTCAAAGCTCCCAAACGACCCATTTTGTTGAATGCCATGACCTTCAATTTCTACATATATGTAGATTTGGGCGAATTGGGGCTGCCTTCAGACAGACGATAATTAATTTGTTGGTTGTGAAATGGACAGGTGAGCAAAGCTGAGAAAAGCTTTCCGCTGCAGAAAAGGGCGACCTGAATGGACAAGAAAAGAAACCCTAACTTTTCTCCTTTGCTTAAACTAGAGTTCATACAATTGGGGAAGAAAACTTCCCCCCAAAACATAGCTTATGGCGGTCCATGCACCTTTTCTTCCGTTTGTTTGTGTAGGTAGGTGTATCTTACTCTTTCCTTAGGTCAGCTGATCACGACCCCTCTCACATCTTTGCTATTCTAGTCAGAGGGGCTTTGTTTTATCTCTTACACTTTCAAGGGAGGTGATCTTATATGGACGCGGTTATTTTCCACACAATATTGCATCTTCGTATTCATTAGTACAAAAATCTATTTTCGAATAGCACAACAGGGTTTTACAATTTTTTTACTAGTTTGATCTTAATAATTGGCTTCTGTAATGTTGTAAAAATGCAAAAACTTAGATGAAAACATGTTAAATTATGTTGATTTGTATTTTTGAGGTCGTGTCATATGGTGTGAAGAATAGCTAGAGCTATCTTATATTTACCCACTTTTTTATAAAGTATGTGTACTTTTAATTCCTATTTACATAGAATGTGACACTTATCCATCAAAAATATTAGGAATATTGGGTTAGTATTAATCAAGTAGAAACAAGTGCATCAATATATTCACATTTATTTGTTTATTTTTAATTTGACAATATTTTTAATCAATTTATGATTAAACAACATAAGAATATTTGCACACAATTATACTCACATGTTTGCAATATATAAAGCAAACAAAAAGGAATAAATACAAGTAGTTTTCAAAATCATGGTTGCAAAATTATGGGCCCAAACTAGGCACCTAAATCCAAGTACAAATCCAATTACCTAACTCACAAAGAGTGTCTTTTGAGAATAGAATATGTAACTTTGTGTCTTTTGAGAATAGAATATGTAACTTCTCTTACATATTGATGCTTCATATATTGTATTATAAGATGTCAATAAGCCTACATTTCTAAGCATTTCAATTGTGCAACAATGTTATTGCATAGCTTATCTTGTCGAAGATGTTTCACCATTCTATGTCTTTTTGTTCGAGTCTTGTTCTACATTCCTCCAAATGCAAAAAAACTAAAGTTCCAACTTACTTTGTTGCAATTGCATTATTTTAAGTCGCCATTTATAATCGATGTAAGAAAGTCTAATTGGATGTCAATTTGTCAAAAATTGTTTGTGTTGTTCTTTGTCACTCCATGCTTTTATCATGTTGGAAAGTGCAAAAGTTTAACAAATTCTATGTAGAGTGTGTTTTGTAGTTTTAAACAAATTTTATGTAGAATGTGTTTTATTCCAATTTCAAAGTGTGTGCAAGTTATAGAGTTTCCCTTTCCTGCATACCTTTCAGAGTTCACCTTCTTTGTATGCCTTTTCACCCAAATCCTCATTTTGTTTTGTTTTTATTAGGTGGTCAAATTTTGTCCTTCTATCATGTTTCGTCTTAGCCCTAACTCCCCAATTCTTGTATTAGTTCATTTTAGTGTCAAGTTTGGCAACCCTCTTGCCAATATATTGTTTCGTGCACACCCCCACACTTTGATCTTTGACTCTTTTCAATATGTACATTTCCATGAGTTCAAACTTATTTTACCTACATACTTTGAGGTAAGATTCAGGGCCTCTCCTTAATTTTTGCATACCACGACAAACTTTCACAAAAAATTTACTAGTTTGATCTTCATAATTGACCTCCATAATGCTGTAAAAATGTAAAAACTTAGATGAAAACATGTTAAGTTATGTTGATATTTATTTTTTAGGTCGTGCCTTATTGTGTGGAGAATAGCTAGATCTATCTTATATTTACCCATTTTTTTAAAGTATGTGTACTTTTAGTTCCTATTTAAATAGCTTGTGACACTTATCCATCAAAAATATTAGGAATATTGTGTTTGTATTAATGAAGTAGAAACAAGTGCATCAATATAATTCACATTTATTTATTTATTTTCAATTTGATAATATTTTTAATCAATATGATTAAACAACATAAGAATATTTGTACACAATTATGCTCACATGTTTTCAATATATAGAGCAAACAAAAATGAATAGTTACAAGTAGTTTTCAAAAACATGGATGTAAAATTATGGGCCCAAACTAGGCACCCATATCCAAGTAAAAATCCAATTACCTAACTCGTGAAGAGTGCCTTTTGAGAATAGAATATGTAACTCCTCTTACATATTGACACTTCATAGATTGTATTATAAGATGTCAATAACTCCACAATCACATTTCTAAGCATTCCAATAGTGCAACAATTGTATTGCATGGCTTATCTTGACAAAGATGTTTCTTCAATTTATGTCTTTTTGTTGGAGTCTTGTTTTGCATTCCTCCAAATGCAAAAATCTCAAGTTCTTACCCACTTTGTTGCAATTGCATTATTTTGAGCCACTATTTATAATTGATCCAAGAAAGTCTAATTGGATGTCAATTTGACAAAAATTGTTTGTGTTGTTCTTTGTCACCCCATGTTTTTATCATGTTGGAAAGTGCAAAAGTTTAACAATTTCTATGTAGAGTGTGTTTTGCAATTTAAAACAAATTCTATGTAGAATGTATTTTATTCCAATTTCAAAGTGTGTGCAAGTTATAGAGTTTCTCTTTCTTGCATTCCTTTTAGAGTTCACCTTCTATGTATGCCTCTCCACCCAAATCCACCTTTTCTTTTCTTTTTGTTAGGTTGTTAGATTTTATCTTTCTATCATGCCTTTCATCTCAACCCTAACACCCCAATTCTTGTATTAGTTCCTTTTAGTGCCAAAGTTTTGGCAACCCTCTTGCCAATATATTGTTTCATTCACACCCCTACATGTTGATCATTGACTCTTTTCAATATGTACCTTGCCATGAGTTAAAACTTATTTTATCTACATACTTTTCAAGGTAAGATTCGAGGCCTCTCCTTGATTCTTGACTCCCCAACATATTTCCTTAATCATTTTTCAAAATTGAAGATATAGAGATCTCCCTATTTTCCTACTTTTGGCATGAAGTGTGAAGTATTCCTAATATCCCTAAGATCCTATATATAATTTTTAGTCTATAGGACCATTCATCCTTTTAAAGGTTGTGTTAGTAAATTTCTCAGTTCTTGAACTCACTAATGAGTTAACAAGACCATTTTAGAGGTGTGCATGTTCTTCTATCTTAGAAATATTGACAAGCTAAAAATATTTAGATTTTAGAAGTTATGAGATTATTCTAAATCTTGAAATATTGGTAGCTTCTTAGAAGATAAATACACAAAGAAATGTTGGAGGTTCACGAGTTCCCTTCACCTCCAAAAGGTCAACAAGGTAGAAAAAAATTAAGTGCCAAAACTAGCAAATTATTTCAACCTTTGTAAGTTCGATAAAAAGTTCTTAGGGGCTCTAAATGCCAAAATGAGTTTGAATGGCCTTCACATTTGTGGCAGCTTTCAAAAGTGTGAGGAGCCAAAAAAATTGCATATGTTGTGAATGCTACATATTACCTACGGACTATAAAGGAAATGTCATATAGCTGAGAGATGTGATTTCCTTTCTTGTTCACACATGAATAGGTCAAATGTTGATCAAAGCATTGCAATCTTCTCGTTGCTTCACTTGCACCTAAATGGAAGTCTCAAATTGTGATGCCTCTTTTGTCATTTGCGACAAAGAGGAAATCTTTTCAAAAGGAAAATGGGCAAAAAAATCAAATACAATTAAGGTAGAATGGTTCCAAGTGAAACCTTTTTTATTTGGAGGAGTAAAATGCATAAGAGTGGAAGCTTGGAGAATAATTTTCAACTGTAGAAGAGAAGAAAGTAAAGAAACCATGATGTATTACAGTGTACCCTCATATAGTTAAGGATTTAGATCTTTAGTTTAGACTTCCAAATCTAATTTGGGTTTTTTCATTTTCTATAAATATGATTTTTTAAGAATTGTCTGAATTGGTCTCTATTCAAGCTTTCAAGCAAGGTCTAAAATGTTAAGGTTGATTTGAGTCAAACTATACAATTGAATTGTATTTGGTGTCTAATCAATATAGAACAACCTCATTTGTGTCAAGTTTTCATTATGGTTTCATAATTATTTCTGGAAAATCAGTACACTAGATTACTAGTGTGGTCATTTTGTATCTTGTGTCCACTTTTATTGAGTGCTTTTGGGGATTCGAGAAATTATTTAGCTCACTTATGTTGTTCTTTTTATTGATTCTTCATTTATATTCAAGGGGTGTAGTGAAATTATTGTACTTGTGTATTTATATGTAAAAATAGGAACTCTTTTAGGATTGATCTGCAGAGCATTCAATGTATTGTGAATTACTATGAATGGGTGTGTTTTTGGAATAGGAGGGGAAATGATTGTCTATGTTCTACAGGATAGGGTGTATTTTTCTATATTTGACTCTATCACTCTAGGAATTAGCACCAGCCTTATTGTTGAAAATGAACCTACATGTATTTAAAATAAACAATATGTCTAGTTTTGATATATTATTGTAATAACCCTTGCAAATATTTAATATCATATATTTGAATACTCTTTAACTTTTAATATCAAATCCTTTTTTGAGAAATTGAAAGTATATTAGACATCACTCAGAATTATCCTCAACTCAACACACTTGTTTTGCAAAGAAGTCTTATAATAGACTGATATTTTGCATGTATAATCAAACTTGCAACAATGAGAAACATATATTTATCTGTCAAAAATTGATTATCTGCAACCATTTCTACTATAATCTGATACAAACCAAGAGGAAACAGTGCTAGCAAGTACAACCAAAATCACAAAATTTTGAATGAAACTTCTCAATACTTGGAGGAATTATTTTTAATTGTAAAATATTTGTTCTCAATATCAAATAACATCAAAATATACCATTTTTTTTATTATCAAAGCTACAAAAAAATCTAGAAATGTAAACTTGCACAACTAATGCACAAACCCGCAATAAAACCTTTGCAAACTGCTAAAATAAACTAATGAAATTGATACCAATTTTCACAAATGAAAAAATTAAATGAGCTTGCACCTAAAAGAACATAAAAATCCCATCTTTATCCTACCTAAAACCCTTCAAACTGTTGTTATTATTCTCCTTCTTCACAAGTTTGACATCCTCTAAAGAACAACAAACAATTAGCAAAATATCAAGTGAGTGAATGAGGAATATAAATAACACGCATAACCAAAATTCATGACCAAGAGGGGAGAATGTTTTAATTTTCAAGAATATAATTGTTAATGTAAACATAATTTACACATTAATCTTACTCAGGCTTAGCTGGCATAAGTTAGTTGTCATGAGTTACTTTTATAACTTATCATTTAATATTGTACATAGGATTGAGTTAGTTATCCTAGGTGGCATTCTAAAAGATAGAATATGCTCATTATTTAATGTTTGTTTTAGGCTTTAAAATATTGCATTAGGTATTTCATATTTTTATCAAGGGTATTTGTAACTATCTCATCACCCTTGGCTATATAAACAAGGGTCATTTGTACATTGTATCGTATTGCAACCATAACTTTTCAATCTCATGTTCATGCAAGCTTTTGTTGCAACATTCTCTTGTAGTTGGCATCTTTATTGGTTGATAATTTGAAGTGTGTACAACTTCATGATAAGATTTTCATAACTCCAACATGGTATCAAAGCTTTGGCTAAGTGAAGCCCTTCTCGTATTGGAGAGTTGAGTTTTGTGGATAAATATTTTATTATAGGTTTTCAAGGTTTGAAGTGAGCTAGCTATTGACTATGGGAGGTATTTGATCACCTCATACATTTTGAGTCCAATACAACCTTTACATTGCCTCTAGAAGAATCAAGAACCCTAATAATGCTATTAACTCATCAAATTTGGAGATTTTCACATAGGGGGTCAAAGAGGTTTTTTCTGCCTGTATCATTTGTTTTTCATATGAATAGAATCCATATAATGTATGTATCAAAATAATATAGACTAGTTAAAAAATTGCCCCCTCCCCATCAATCCAATTCACCAGAAAAAATATCTCAATCTGACATTTTTTTTTTCAAAAAGATTGGTCTTTCATGGACCCTTTTTTGTCACTGGTTCAATATGTTTGGCATTTTGATTTTTTTTTAAATTAATAGTTGCATTCATAAGACCAACATCATATAGGAAACATTTATTTTATTACTGGGTATATTTATTTGAGGCATTATTATTTTTGGAGAGGCAATTTTAGTTTTTGAGGTGTCATTGTTTATTTTTAGCATGCACAATACCTATCTGATCCCAATAGTACTAGTGCTACAGGCTCATCTAACTACCAGGTTCATCTCCTGGTCCTTTTGATCACGTCACCTCCAACATTTTTTGAGGCTCTAGTGCCCCACAAGCTCTCACCTGTGTTCTATTCCTCTGGCATCCCCGTGGCACTGGCTATCTAGTCATACGATTTGATATGGTTGGATGCATGTCATTGCTATGCATGTGATAGTCACCGTACCATTGCAAGGTTTCCAAAAACCATAAAATTATTACTGGTGAAATATGAAATGTACCATAATTTTTTTGCACACTACGATGGTTATATTGTTGATGAAGCACAAAATGTGATACAAATTTTAAAGGAAAGATTATTTATATAGTTCTTTTTTATTTCAAACTTATTACATTTACATTATTTCTTTTTTGCAATTTGACGCCACATTATTGTTTATTTTTTATGAATGGGGAATGAAAATAGAATGTTATAAATTATGTTTTCTTTTATCAATAAAAGGTCGAAGCCATAGAATATTATATTAAAATTTTAAAAAAGAGTACATAAATGCTCCATTCACTGCGGGCACCAGTAGGAAAGAATGGAGCGAAGAAAACCTCCGGTCCTACCTGAGACTTTTCAGTCCAGATCATACAATTCAAATAGATATATAACAACCTATGATATATTGTAGGTACAACTATACAATTTCTTTCTTTGCTTCCCTTTTGAAGCAGTGAGTTACATCAATGTTATAAATTATGTTTTAAGTTTCAAATAAAAATTATTTTAATCTCTTCGTTAGAATTTTTTATCTATCATATTTTTTTATTGTTTTGAAAGGTTATAGTATTAATAAAATAACAAGTATAATATGCATTATCAATTGATTTTTTTGAGCTATGTTATTTTCTTTTATGGGTAACTAAAACTATTGGCTTTGGAGAGTTGTTACCTCTTATTTATTTTCTAAAACTTTTACTGATGTTGGGTCAACTATCTTCAAGAAACCTTTTGTTACCAAAGTTAATAGGGAACTGGAAGTACATTTATATTTATATTGATTTATTTGTTTTGTTTAGGGGTTCAAAATTAGAAAGACTTGGAATTAATTTCTGGAAAAGTTGATAGATTGTTCCAAGGAAATTAAGGAAATACATTTGAAAGCAGTTTCGTGAATCATAAACTGTGTTATGGCTTATGAATTGCTTTTTCATCTTATGTTGAATGCATTGTTGTTAGATGTTAATTTATTTACATGTTGAGGAAGTTTTATGGGTTTGAATATATGTGTTATTGTTTTAATAATCAGATTTGAGTGAAGTGAAACAACAATGTGGTGATAATTTATTTTCTTTAAGGTTTAGAGAATCTTTGTATCCTCCTCAATTTTTGTCAATATTTGAAACTTATGCCTTTTCTATATTTCTAGTTAAAAGTTCTTCCTTACTTTCTTTTTTGTTAAATGCATACATGGTTTAATTTTATAGTTTTCAAATCATAAGAAGGTAGCAGTGCCTTCAAAAATAAGTAGAGAGTTGGTGTATAAAATCACCACACCTGAGTCAACTAGTAGTTTAGATAGCCACTTGTTGGGAATATTATATATTGAGAGTTAAGTGGTAAAATTTATAAACTAACATATTTTTGGCGACTTTGTTG
Organism: Thuja plicata; assembly: GCA_018584345.1. NCBI lineage: Eukaryota > Viridiplantae > Streptophyta > Pinopsida > Cupressales > Cupressaceae > Thuja > Thuja plicata. The sequence continues at coordinate 1,534,328 of MU226115.1, forward strand.
AGGACTTAAAAAGACATTATTGAACGTTTGAGATGGTAAACCAATTGCCTAATATGTATCACGATGGTGCTTCCTCATGAGAACATCTTTCCAGTTTTACAACCAAATTTGGGGTTCCAAGAGGAGAAAGAAGACATTATTTCATAGTTAAAAATAGTATCCTAGAGGTATAGAAGAAAGGTTTTAAGATTATACGAGAGTCAGTCGAGTTTTGGACGAAGAAGAAGAATTAGCGAAAAATCCTAGATTGTTACTAAAAAGAGTAAGAGTGCACCCTTTAGTAGTCGCACCAAGAAATTCCCCCCTCAAGGAAATCAGATACCTCCCAGAAACCACCTATAATCATCAAAATCCTCCACTCAGTAATCAGTGCGAGGTTGGTGGCTCTGTATTTTTCCACTAATCTTTGAATTAAAATTAGCTACCAAGAAGTAAAGTGGAGGAGATAGAAAGAAAGGTATAGTAGACCCATATTTTGACTTATTATAATCCCTTAGTTTTTCCTTTCTCCCTCCCACTTGTAAGGTCAATTTTTGAGTAGTGCACCTTCTCGAACACGTCTAAGAAATTTGAGCTACACCTATACCAGCCATGGCCCTACCCATGCCTTGGGGACCTACCATCAGACCTCTTAATCCAAGAGCGTAGTTGGATGACCTGTCTAGAGGATCCGGAAAAGTTATCCCCAAATTTAGAGGAGATAGAAAAGTTACTCCTAATGAACATATTCATGCTTTCTTTGGAGCTTGTTATATACTAGGGGTTCAACATGAAAATGTCACTGTTAGAATTTTTGTCAAGTCTTTAGTCGATGATGAAACCAATTGGTTTTATCATTTTCCAAATGGATCAATTAACTCATGGGATGCTATGTGTACATAGTTTATAGATAGATTTAAGACACATGAAAATGAAAAACATTGATTTCTCAGTTATCCTTAATGAAGAAAGAATTGCATGAGCCAATGAGGGTGGATTTCGTGGCAAGGTTTAATAAGTTGGATGATAAGATTCCAAATAATATGAGACTAAGAGATGTCTTGTTAAAGTGTTTCTTTATTAATACTCTTCCTTTGGATGTCAATTTCCCTCTCAGGCAAGAAAGTGTTGCAAATTTTTTTATAGCTCAAAGGCTAGCTACAACGATTGAGGATGACTTGATAACTACAGAGAAATGGAAGAAATAACTATAGAATGGGAAAAATCAAGCAACTAGTTATACTGATCCTGTAATCCAAAGATTGGCTAATTATATAATCACTTTAAAGAGACATATACCCAATAATCTTATTCATCATGTATATCAATACATATTAAGGAAAGATGTTGGCACACATGGAACATATCTAAAGTAGTTATCCATAGTTGGTCCATCCCAAAAACTATGGATTAAATAACCTCCTCATGCTGCTAAAGGAAATCATATGGTATGTGATTTCCATCTTACAACTAATTGTGATGGTTCATCTTGCTCTGAAATGGCTAGAGCAGCGCAAATGTATGTCACCAATGAACCTAGTATGAGAGAATACCAAGTTTATGAAGAACCTTATGTTTCTATAGATGTAGGAGTAAAATACTTAGAGTATGGGTCATAAACAAAAAGAGAGGATGACACCTAAACTCAGATTGAAAATTTGAACTGCATGGTATTCACTACAAGCCAACAAGCACAAAGGCAAGATCAAGAACCAAAGGGACAGAGCAATAACTCTTCATCTAGTCCTAATTTTCTTTTAACAATAAATTAAAGCTCTAATCACAAGAAGGGGAATAAAATACCCTGAGGGAAATCCACATAGAGGTACCACCCAAACCTTCTAAAGATAATGTGCCTTTCTCTTTTGATATATTGTTGAATATTTTAAAATTACAAAGGTCTAAATATCACACGATGAATACCTTAGGTTAAACTAATTAGAATTGGATAGGTTAGTCAAATTTACTTGGAAAAAACCCTCAAATCCCTCTGTTAATGCCCAAGTGTCTGATGAAATACCTGTGCCAATTAAAGATCAAAATTTTATACTTCTTCCTCAAAACCTACTACTTCTAATATCTAAATTGAGAGGCCTAAACCCTTCTTTGTTTTGTTATATATAAATGGGTATAAGTTGATAAATTATGTTATAGACTCGGTGGCCTCAAATAATGTAATGTCATCTCAAGTAGCCAAGGCACTAGGGTTGACAGTCACCTCTTCTCATGGGAAGTGTTATTCTATGGATTCTTCACAAGTGTCAATTATATGACAGATTAAGGATGCTTAAGAAACCCTAGCTTTATATCCAAAAAGGATACTAAAGCTTACAATTTTAGTGGTTGATATTCCAAAAAGTTATGAAATGTTGTTGAGTAGGAGTTTCTGTAAAGATTTAGGTGGAGAAATCCAAAGGAAATAGTCATATGCTATTATAATAGTGGATGATAAGAAGGTTCGGTAGGAACCAAAACCAAAATTAAATTTCACTATGAAGAAATTTGAGGATCCTAGAGCAAAAATATTGTACGTGGATACTAGAATTGGAACTTATATATGTACAACCATTGATGAAGGAGATGAAAACCTGACCTGCCCTACTTTATGTAGTGAATTATGGATACTAGAATTTTATGGAAGTTTCTCTTCACCATGATCCAGTTCAGGTATAGTCTTAATTTCTCATGATGGTTACATGTGTCCTTCAACTTACAAGATTGAGTTTGAAAATACTAATAAAACAACAGAATACGAAGCCTTTCTTTTGGGGCTTGCAACTTCTAAAGAGAAGGGGGTTACACAGTTAAAGGTTTGAGGCAATGCTAAGCTTATTGTGAAGTAAGTGAAGAAGGCCTATACCACTAAGAATAGTGTATAGAGGTATTATAGGAATAGAGTATAGGATTTTATAGAGGAATTTGAAGCCTTTGGGATTGAAGTAGTCCCTAGAGACCAAAAGAGTAGAGCTAATTCCCTGGCAGTCTCATCATCTCTCCTCCTACCTCACCTTGATTTTAAGGACAATACATATAATATAGAGGAAGTGTCCCAAATAATGCCAATCACCGACAAATTTTTAATGATGACAAGAAAATTATAGAATTTATTGAGTAGGTAAGTTTCTTTTTCTACCAAGCTCTTTGAAGGGAGTGTTGAGGATAATAATGACATAACTCAAGGAGAAACATACTCTCAAATTGGGAAAGGAAATTAAGTGACTCGTCTTAAAGGGAACTAGATTCCTAAAGGTTTGGTTACCTTGGAAAACTTTTTCGATAAGCACAAGAGATACATCAAACAGAAAAGGGTGAAGACATCCTTGAAACATCTGCTAAGTATGAAAAAATCAATATTGGAACTAAATAAGATCCTAAGTTGGTAGGTTTTGGGAAATTTTTCACCCCAAAAGAAGGAGAACAAATAATAACTCTATTGGTCTGCTACAAGGACATTTTTGCTTGGTATTACAATGATTTGAAGAAATTCAAGAATGGTGAAGTGCAAAATCACATTCCAATTAAGCCTGGTACAATTCCTTTTAGGTAGAAGCAAAGAAACTATAATCCTAAGATTGTAGAAGCCATTTTTAGGGAGATTGATAAAATGCTCAAGGATAGAATCATTTATCCAATTAATCACTCCACGTGGATTGAAAATATTGTGCCTGTGAGGAAGAAGAATGAAGATATTAGAATTTGTGTAGAATTTTAGAATATAAACTAGGCATCTTTGAAAGATAACTTTCCCTTGCCCAAAATGAATCATCTATTGTAGACAATCTTAGGATCGAAAATGATATTGATGTTGGATGGTTTTACTAGACATATAATCAAATTGAGGTGGCACTGAAAGATCAACATAAAATTGCATTACCACCCCCATTGGTGTATTTTCTTACAATAGGATGTCATTCAACCTTATTAATACAGGAGCTACTTTCCAACAGGCAATGAGCCTAACCTTTGGTGATTTGGAAAATAAGATTATTGCATATTATTTGGATGATCTTAATATCTTCTCCAAAAGGAGGACTAGACATCTTCATGACTTGGAAGTGGTGTTATAGTGATGTAGAGATTTTGGTATCTCTCTAAACTCTAATAAATCCACACTTGTCATAACTGAAGGAAAACTATTGGGAAATATTATTTCCAAAGAAGGGATAATAATTGATCAAGAGAGGGTTAAAGCTATCCAGAAGTTTCCTTTGTTAGTATCTCAAAGTAGCACCAGATCTTTCTTTGGTCAGGTGAACATCCTTAGAATGTTTGTCCCATATTTTGTTGAACCCACTAAACACATCATAGAGATGATGAAGAATAACCAACTTTTAAGTGGAGCTCAGAAGGTAAAAAGGCTTTTCAAGATATAAAGGTTGCAATTGCCAATGCTCCCATTCTAGTACATAAGAATTTTGAGAAATATTTCACTATCTATTTCTATGCATCTAAACACACTATATCGGCTATATTATTGCAAAAGAATAATCAAGGCATTGAAGCTCTGATTTCATTTATGAGTGTGCCATTAAAGAAATGTGAATTAAAATATTCTCCCATGGAGAATCATTCATGTGCAATAGTTACGACTTTGAAGTGTTTCAGATTCTACATTCTCCACTCTCATTTGATAGTTTTTGTTCCTGATTTCGTTGTTAAGAGCATACTAACTCAAAAAGATGTTGATTACAACAAGAGATGTACATGGGTGACTAAGATACAAGAATATGATGTGGAATTAAAACCTACCAACCTAGTCAGGGGGAAAGGCTTATGTAAAATGATAGTCGAAAGAAAACTTGAAGAAAAAGAATACTTGCCTCTAGTCTTATTCTCTTGAACTACTAACGAATGGTTCTCAAATGTATCTTAGTTGCTTGAATGTGGAGACTTCCCTTCACACCTTTCACCCAAGGAAAGGAGAAACTTGAGGTTATTTAATTCAACAAATATTTGTTGTGGGAAGGGAATTTGTACAAAATAGGAACATATGGTACCTTCTTAAGATACGCGAACAAAGAATAATAAAAGAAGTTGCTAAAGGTATTTCATAATGAATCCTATGGAGGTAATTTCTCATCCTCTATCATGGCATTCAAAGTATTTTTTTGAAGGTTCTAGTGGACTGGCATGTTCAAAGATGCTTATAATTGGGTGTCCAAGTGTGAGAAGTGCCCAAAGTTTGTCATCCGACCTCAATTAGTTGATTTACTACTCATGCCTATACTGATTGAAGAACACTTTCAACAATGGGAACTATATTTCATCTGACCCATCAATCCCAACTCGAGTGTAGGCCATACCAATATGATGACCATCATGGATTATTTTACTAAACGGATAAAATTTGCACCTGTGAAGAATACTACTTCTGAGATAGTGATCAATTTTATCAAGGATAATATTTCAGTGAGTTTTGGCATTTCCAAGAAGTTGGTAACATATAATACAAGAAACATCTCTTACTTTTAGTTCACTCTTTTATATTATGAATATGGAATTAGTCTAGCACACTCTGCAAACTACTATCCACAAGGCAATGGATATGTTGAATCAAGCAACAAAAGTCTCATTTCAATTATTGACAAATTGGTGGATGATAACCAAAGAGTATGGCACAAGACTCTCTAAATGACTGTGTGGGTAGATATAATTACTTATAAGTGGGCGATAGGGATTTCTTCTTTACAATTGGTGTATGGAGTTGACTGTACTTTGTCTATTCCCTTGGAATTGTCTGCCTTGAAATTGTTGAAATATATCAAAGATGAAGAATTCCAATCTTCTTTAGAAACTATAATTATGTATGTGGCTATATTATATGAGCAACGAGATAAGATGGTAGATAAAATAGGCAAACATCAAGAAGTGGTAAATAAATGTTTTGATAAGAAATCCAGAAAGAAATTTTTTGACATAGGAGATTCGATTCTTTTATGGGATAGAAGAAGAGAACCAAAGGGAGCATATAAGAAATTTAATTCTCTCTAGAGAGGCTCCTTCATTATTAGAGCAATAGTTGGCAGGAACACTTATTATCTAGCTTACCCAGATGGGACACATTTACCTCTTTCCTATATAATGGGCAAACCTGAAATCACACAACTGGTAATGCTAGTACTCGAGCTACTTTTGTATATAGTGTTTGTTGTTTTCCTTAGGTTTTAGTAGTTTTTATATGTGTGTGGTTTGTTTGGTGTGACTTTTTAGCCCATATAATAAGGCCTCTGGCCAAGTGCTCTAGATCATATGCATCCTTTCAGTCCGTGTTCCCTGTCAGAGCTAATTGTTACCCAATTTTTCAAATTTTGGGTTCCCATCCAAAACACACAAAGCCTTGGTCTAAAGCAATATTTAGGTTGATTTTGTTGTTATTTTATCTAAGTTTAATGTGAATAGTTGGTCATTTGTGTCCTTTTGAGTACCTATTCGGTCAAACCTTCAAGATTTGGTACTCAATTTTCTCATTTCAAAGAGTTCATATATCTGTCGACTTCCTTGACTACACGAAACCTTTTTCATGTCTCTACCCTTTAGGTTATTTTTTGTCAGTATATCAAAGTTATCTTTAAACCTTTGTACCTTTACTATATCGAGGTTATCTTTAAACCTTTGTACCTTTACTATATCGAGGTTATCTTTAAACCTATGTACCTTTACTAATCTTGTTTGTAAAGTTCATAAACTTACTGACTCTTCCAAGTACACTATGAAATCAATTTAAGTACATCTTAGGTTTTGTGTCATGGGTAAGTGGGGTAGATTCATGAACTCTATATTATCTTAGAGATGGTTCAAAACTTCTAAAAAGCCCTCCTCCCCAACTATGAAAGGATTCACACTTTTCAAGGAGCTATAGTTTTGTTAAGTTGGCGCGCATAAAGCATTCACTGCTCCCTTAAAGGGTGGAAGACATGAAATGAATTGGCACAATTTTAAATGTACAACCACTTCCAAAATGAGTTAAATTAAATATATTTTCTTTAAAGGTAGCATTGTTCCAAGTTGGCCTTCATTATACAAAGCTTGCAAAACGAAACTCACAACGCTTGGGTTTTCAGGTTGGGCTGAAAACCTCTTTCCTTCTTTCTGCTATTCTCAAGCATAATTCAAGTTATTTCAAGGAGATAGTTTAAGTTGAGTGGTGGAATTATTCCCTCTCCATGAGTTTAATCGATAAGCCTTCTGCAAACGTTTTACATTCCTATCCCTTGCCAATTCGGATAATTGAATACCATATTTTCCATTCCCCGCATTTCCTTTCCCAAAATTTAATAGGAAATACAAATATACAATGGTTTGGAATATATTTTTGGTACTGACATAGGAGATGCAAATGTTCAAGAAATTCTCGACAGGCTAAAGAGAAATTTCATCTCCCCAATAACAAAGAAAATAGTTGATAGTGGCCTTCTTGAAGTAACTCGAATCCGTAAGGAAATTCAATGTCAAGAAATAGTGTTTTCCTGTGTAAATCATTATCACCTGAAATCTCATAAAATCTGAGCATCTGATAACTCGGTTATTGTTAATATTTATTCAAAAATTGTGGCTCGTGCTCTCAAATTACTAGAGCGAGAAGTATTTGTAGACACATCAATGGAGAAGGCTCGGGATTATTTCTATTTAATAGAGAGAAATGGTGTTTGAATAGTATTGCCACGACCTGGTTCAAAAAAAATTAAAAGGTCAGTCATGACTCCCTTTAATTTTTAAAAGAGAACTTTTTATAGGAGTAATTGAAGATACAATTGTCTTGTTGCACCATGCTGTTGGAAACCCACTGGTTGAAGAGGTCATGAGTTGGATGTGTTAATTTCTCATGTTAATTTGTGGAGATAACCACTATATTAATTGGGGAGAAATAACAAGCCATCACCCATACAAACAATTAACTCATTTTAGGCAGGCAAGTTCCTTTCATATGTGCTCTTTATTTATTTACGTGTTAGTAACTACTAAAGCTGCCTAGATGGGTCTAAAAAACCTAGAGTAGCCAACCTCAAACCTACTTGTTTATGAGATCTTCTCACAATTGTAGAAGAATATCAAAATGAATGAGCATTATGATGTTAATGATTCGTTCTTATGGATTGCGATTAACAAAATTGAAGCATCACCAGAAAGGAGGATCTCCATTGAAGTCATGGATCTTATCAAATGTTATGGTAGCTACTTCATTCAGTTTGATAGCTTTTCTTACATCTAGATTGGAGGCTTTAACCATAGCCCCTACAAATTGCGCAGATATGTATCAAATTATTTTGTACTCCTGGAGGTTTTTCAACAAATGAAAGGGGTTAATGCTAAATATGTAAGTAAAATGAAGAATGGAGGCTACTCTTTACTAGTTTCTTTGTTACTCTTTACTTGTAAAAGATTTGATGTTGTTGCCACTACAGAGAGGCCTCTCTCAAAATTCAAATTCCAGACTCTACCATAAAGGTCCTTCTTTGACAAAAAAGGCTATTTACTGTAACACCCCAAAATTGGCACCTAACAATTTAATCAATTTTGGTGCATTTTCTTATCTTCGAAGTCCTATTGTATTGGGCAAATTCTTCTCCTAATTGACTTTAATTGACTGAGTTTCAAATGCAGAAAACCCAAATTTGCATAAATCTGACAATTACATTTAATTCCTAAATCTCAAATGATTATTAGCTAAAATCCCTATGA
>MU226115.1:1550812-1577874 GCA_018584345.1 Thuja plicata
ATTGATCCATTGAAATACCTACTCAGTAAAGCTACTCTTACAGGTAGACTGGCAAAATGGGTCATGTTACTTAGTGAGTTTGATATTGTGTATGTTGAGAGAAAGGCTATTAAAGGACAGGCGATTGCAGAACAATTGGCTGAAACACCTCTTACAGATCATCAACCATTAAAAATGGAATTTCTTGATGAGTCCATTATGCTTCTTACGCACCAAACATGGACAATGATCTACGAAGTATTAAAAAGGAAAGTGACACTTTACCAATTATTCTATTTGATCTTAAATAAATTTTAAAGGTGTCCCTTGCAACAACAATAGATGAAGGGAGAATAAGTGGTCCAATTGATTATGAATTTATGACTTGGATGGATTGTTATCAATCAAAATTGCACTCGTGATGCAAAGTTAAGAACCTTGCAATCATGTTGTAACATGGAAACGTTCTTGATGGTGGGTACTTGTGCTTGAGAATGAATCTTTAGATCATAGGTTGACTTCCTCCTTGTGCTCACCTAAAACTAACTTTTGAATGGTAAAAGGATAGGAGAATACTAAAATTAAATTACTTAAAGGAAAAGGTGATGCACCGAATAATGTGTTTTCCAAAATTTAATCAGAGACATGCATTCACAGTAGATTCAAAGAACAAATCTACCCTCACAGCCCACAAACTATTTTTTAGATTTAAAGAAGGTTTAAACTTCTATCAATGATAAAACGGAAAAGAGATTCCGCAATTTCAACCACTAAAACATAAAACACAACTCAGAACCTTTGAACACCAAATAGGAAGGAATGTTGGAATCTGTATATCAAACTCGAAGAAAGGTAAACTAATACAACTCTAAAAATATGGCTCTAATACAATAATCCCAATTTTTGCAATGTGCGAAAAAGGAAAAAGGAATGAAGTCCCCAAAAGTGAACTTGTTGGGTCTATTTTGTGTTTTCTGAGTCTTGCTAAAAGTTTTGGTTCCAAATGTTTGTTTATGCCTTAAAGTTCAAAGTGTCCTTGAGTGTGCCATCAATTTTTTCTGCAAGTGTCTGCTTCCCAAGAAATGTGGTGATAAAAATGGATGAAAGCCTTAAACCCTAGGTCTCTTGTGTTTGTGCCATGAAAAACCCTAGACCCCGATGACCTTGTTCTTTTTTGAAGTTACTTTTGGTGAGTAACTTAAGTATTTTTTAAGTCATGTGCTTTTTATCCTTTCCTTTATCTCTTGATCTTGTGATCAAGACCGAACATTATTTATGGTCTACAGACTTGGCGCAAGTTGTTATCTCTTAATCTTAGGAAGAAAAGAATATGCTCTTATGGATTCAGAGATTAAGCGCAAGCGGTCGATCTTGTTTTAATCATGCAGTTTGCACGTGATCGCTAGACAAAGATGAAGTCAGCTCAAATATTTAGAGATTCAGCAACAACCATGGATGTAGTTTTCATCATGTGGCTAGCTCTAGATCTCATGACTTAACTCAAGTTTTAAGATATATTTGGAGATTGCAAGATAACATTATTTTTGAATCTCGTAATCTAACCTAAGGTCAGGACATAGTTTCCTTTTTGCTTGGTCGCGTGATCTCCATATGGAATCAGAGTTAAGTGAAATATTTAGATATTTAGTGAGGATCGTTGAACTCATTTTAGATGAGCGGTTGATCTCTAGATAATAGCCAAGGTCAAGCTTTTATTCAATGATTGAGTGAGGGTCGTCGATCTTGTTTTATCCTTGGTTTGATCAAGTGGTCTACGCGTAATCTCCCATTTAACTCCAGAGTTAGTAAATCTTTCAGCAACTTGGAGCTAAAGTAGTAGCGTAATCTCCAGATGAACTTGTGGTTGAAGCCTAGTCAAGTGAATTTTATTGCGAGATCTAGAGGTGACTTGGTCATGTGATCTCAGAATGAAAATATAGTTAAGAAAATGGTCTTAAGATTCAGCGCGATCAGTTGGATAAAAAGCATAAACAAGGGTCATCTCTTAATCTCGAGAAAATTTGGTCAAGTACAGTTTCATTTAGATACTTAGCATTGATCATTGTGTTAGGAATAGTCCCAAGAGATAACTGAGAGGGGGAGGTGAATCAGTTATCTACAAGATTCAATTCTTTTTTTCAATTAAGCACATAATAACTTTAAACATAAACTCAACAAGATAACACAAAATTGAACAACACAATTTTGGTAACGGGGAAAACCAAATTAGGTAAAAACCCCGGTGGGAATTATCACCCACAAATAACTGTACTAGTTTATAATGATCCTTGTTAGAAGATCTTGCAACCCTGTTAGGAGTTGATCTTTACAATGCAATAAGTACAGAGACCTGGTCAAAGGTCGGACCCTGTTAGGAGTCTTTTACAGATAACCCTGTTAGGGGTGAGGACACAATGTCCAAGAGCTCACTGCTCAAATGGTGAAGGTTGCAACCTTCTGTAAGGCAGATATACACTATATCTAATAATGAACTATTTGAGTAGACCTATTGTCTTGATCAGTTCCAGTGAATTGTAATCTTCTTCTGCTTCTTCACATAGATCTTCAACTGATGAATGATGTAGCTTTACTGTCTAACTTTCTGCTCTGCTTTGTCTTTTCTTTTTCACTTCATTTTCCACACTTAGCGATCGCATCTGAATTTCTATATGTATCTTCCCCAAGGATAAGGTCACGAAGGCTGTAGGAAACACTTCAGCAGCTTCCTTGTCAGCTTAACTAAGCACGCAATCAAAGTTAGGACCGCACAACTCAAAATGAGTGGACGCTTCATTTCACATAGTCGGCTCTACCAAATTAACTCAAACATCGTACTTCTGTTAAAACATGTTTATCGCCTTTGGATAATCATCTTTAACTCATAACTAAACATGAATACAAACACACATATCCCAGAGATACGCGCAACTCAAGAAACAATGTAAATACATCGGCTCTTAATAGATAATCTCCATAAACTGTAACTGCCAAAATAGATTAACATAACTCAACTGAAACTACATATCTGAATCTGCGTGTATGAACATGGCATCCAGAACATGTCTAAAACATAGATGTAAATGCACAAGGCTCCAGAATATCTGTATTGATAAATGCATACAAGACATTGTTGTATATTATATGTTGTCATCAATGACAAACATACAGTCAACTATTTGCACAGAAGAAAATCTCCAACAATCTCCCCCTTTGACATTGATGGCAACATATGATATGAAAAACACCATCAACCCAATGTATCCTTCTTCTTTTTACAATCTTCTCAATATCCTCATCAAATGTTCCTCTTCACTGTTGTAGCTCCTCTGACTATGTTTTTATTTTCATGACTATATACTCCCCCAGAGTATATGCTCCCCCTTACTATATACTCCCCCTTTGACATCAATGGAAAAGGGTTCCAAATACCATTAAACATAGGTACTACTCCAGAAGTAGAGTAGTCAACCATTCATTAGTCACCAAGGACTGATGTTCTTGCTGTAAATTCTAATCAGACTCAGGAAAGGGAATTACTCCCAACTTCTCCCTGAGATACTCAAAAGTAGCTTTTGATAAAGGCTTTGTAAAAATATCTGCTAATTGTTCTTTAGTGCTCACTTAATCCAACTTTACTTCTTTGTCTACAACTTTTTCTCTTAGAAAGTGATATTTTATTTCAATGTGTTTTGTCTTTGCGTGCATCACAGGGTTCTTTGACATATTGATAGTGCTAGTGTTATCACAGTGAATAACAATAGGATAATCAATCTAAATTCCAAAGTCTTTTATCATTTGTTTGATCCAAACAATTGTAGAATAATTCAATGTTGCTGCTACATATTCTACTTCAGTTGTTTACTGAGAAATACAATTCTACTTCTTTCTTGTCCAAGTGACCAATCTGTCTCCAAGGAATACTGCTCCTCCTGAGGTACTCTTTTTGTCATCAACACAACTTGCCCAATCAACATCAGTATACACATGAAGTTGTACATTCTTTGAGTTAGGATACCATAAGCCATAGTCTAAAGTTCCCTTTAAGCATTTGAATATTCTTTTATTTCCATTAAGTGATTTTGTTTAGGTTTAGCTGCAAATCTTCCAACAATGCCAACTGCATTATAAATATCTGGTCTATATTGAGTAAGATATATGATTTTTCCAATCATAGACTTGTATAGTGTCTTTTCAACTATTGTGGAGTCATCATCTTTAGAAAGCTTTCTTCCTGTTATCATGGGGGTGCTTACTAGTTTGCAATCTTCCATCTTGAAAGTCTTCAATATCTCCTTCACATACTTAGACTGATTTATGAATATGCCTTTCTTAGTTTGTAAAACATTCAATCCCAAAAAATATTTTATGGGTCTAATCATGCTCATTTCAAGCTCAGTTTGCATCTCTTTAGCGAATTTTGCACTAAGCTTGTCATTACCTCCAAAGATAATGTCATCAACAATGATAACAACAAGTATTAGTCCATTAGGTGTCTCTCTTATGAATAAGTTGCAATATGTTGCTCCCTTTTTTAATCCAATCTTGGTTAAGTAGCCATCAAGTCTCTCATACCATGCTCTTGGGGCATGTTTAAGTCCATAGACGGCTTTCTTTAGTCTACATACCATGTCTGGTTTGTCTGAAAGTTTGAATCCTTCAAGCTGCTCTATGTAGACTTCTTCCTTTAAGTCACCATTTAGAAAAGCTGACTTGACATCCATTTGATACACTTTAAAGTTCTTGAATGTTGCATAGGCCAAAAATAATTTAATAGCTTCCAGTCTGCTCACAGGTGCAAATGTATCACTGTAGTCGATTCCTTCTCTCTGTGCATATCCTTTACATACCAGTCTTGCTTTGTTTCTTACCACTGTACCTTCTTCATTCATCTTATTTCTGAATATCCACTTTGTTCCAATCACATTTTTGTCATAAGGTCTAGAAACCAATTCTCATGTGTCATTCTTGATTATCTGATCTAATTCTTCTTCCATTGCTTTCTGCCAATCTGAATCATTACATGCATCTTCAACACTTAAGGGTTCAATTTGTGAAAGTAAACATACCTCTTCATCAACTGTTAAACCTTTTGCTTTAGATCTTGTCAAAACTCTACTGCTCTGATCTCCAATGATATCCTCTTTTGAATAGTATCTAGATGTGATTTTTGGAGCTTTAGGTGTGACATCTTCATCTGTAATCTGTGATTCCTCTTTGCTTGTTTCAGGGTCATTGCATGATACATCAATACAATCAAACATTTCTTCAATAACAGTTTCCTTACTGCTAGGCCTGGGTTCATCTTCAATCATAGGTACATAATCATAGTATCTTTCTTGAATCATGAACTTCTCATCAATCTCCACATGTGTACTTTCAATTATCTTCTTCAATCTCAAGTTAAAACATCTATATGCTTTGCTTTTAGTAGAGTAACCAAAGAAAATACCTTCAACACTTCTGGCATCAAACTTACCAACACCATCATCTCTCTTGATGTAGCATTTGCTTCCAAAGATTCTGAAGTATTTTACTATAGGTACATTACCAAACCAAATTTCATAAGGTGTCTTATCTGTGCCTAGCCTTAATTAAATTCTATTGATAGTATAGACTGTTGTATTGACTGCATCTCTCCAATAGGTGTGTGCAACTTTTCCTTCTATCGTGATAGTGCATGATGTGTCAAGTATGATTCTATTTCTTCTTTCTACAATCCCATTCTATTAAGGGGTTCTAGGAGCACTCAACTGCCTTTTGATCCCATGTTCTTTGTAATACTCATAAAATTGGTCAGAGGTGAATTCTCCTCCTCTATCTGATCTCAGACATTTTAGTTTTAATCCAGACTCATTTTCAACTTTAGCTTTGAATATTTTGAACTTCTCAAAAGCTTCAGACTTATCCTTTAAGAACACAACCCACGTCATCCTTGAAAAATCATCAACAAACAAAATAAAATACCTTTCTCCATAGTATGATCTTGTTTGAGTAGGACCACATAAGTTTGTATGCACTAGATCCAATTTGTTTTCTGCTGAGTTATGCTTGCTTGTGAATGAGTTCCTTACATGCTTTCCCGTCACACATTCCATGCACATAGTATCAGTTGGTCTTGCAATACTAGGAAGGTCTCTTACTGCCTTTACATTGCTTATCTTTACTATGTTGTCAAAATTGATACGACAAAGTCTTTTGTGCCATAGCCAACTGTCATCTAATTTTGCAACAAAACAACTTACTTTTGAATTGAGCTGAAAGACATTACCTTTAGTCTTAGAGCCCGATTCAATCATATCTCCTTGTTTGTTATTAATGATGCACTTGTTGTCTTTTAATTCCAACTAATATCCTTTGTCAAGCAATTGTCCAACACTTAGTAGGTTATGATGTAAACCATCAATATAAAGAACATCATTTGTCTTGTTCTTTCCATCTAAGGTAATAGAACCTCTGCCTATGATAGGTTTGGGAGTGTTATCTCCAAATCTAACCATACCACCTTTTTACTTGTCTATATGTACAAATCTATCTTTGTCTCCTGTCATGTGATGTAAGCATCTGTTGTCTATGATCCAGTCAATTCTGATGTCTGCTTTGGAAATTAATGCTAACTCTTGTGCTTTCTTTTCATCTTCATTGTTCATTTCTTCAAGCATATTCTCAATGTCTTTAATGGCAATGAATCCAATTTCATCTTCTCTTGAATCATCTTCAGTTACACCATATTCAACATGATAGCATTCCTTAGTATATTTGGGCTTGTAATCTGATCTAAACTTCTTGACTCTTGTAGGACACTTGGATGCAAAATGGCCAACTTTGTTGCATGAAAAACATTTGAATGGTAAATTTCCTTCATATTTTCCTTTACCTTTCCTTTCTTTCTTGGAAATCATAGCAATGATTTCTTCTAGTTCTGTATCCACTTCTTCTTTCTCATTGTTACTAGAGCTTCTCAAGGATTTCTTACCACGGACTGAGGCTTTGAAAGTTGTTTCACTTTTGGGTTCTGTCTTCAATCTTGATATCTCAAATGCAGATATTTTGCTTATCAAAGTCTCTCTCTTGAAGTCTTTTGAAAATTGCATGGTTTCATCCAAGATATTTATCTTGCTTTCATAATCTATTGTCAATGTAGTCATCGGTTTGTCCATTATTTCTTCCTCTGAAATTTCTCCACCATTGTTTCTGATTCCTGAAACTGCTTCATTAATCCTCTGATTGTAAGCTCTGATGTTCTCTTCAAGTTGCATCTCTAAGTTGTTATACTTATTATTCCATGTCTTTCTCTGCGCATTCTTTGCTTGAATATCTCCTTCAAACATATCTTCTAAATACTTCCATACGTTGTAGGCTTTGTCTACTTTCTTAATCTCAGAGAATTCACTATCAGATAATGCACTTATAAGGGCTTCCTTGGCAATTGCATTAGTAGTGAATACATCATGTTGTTTACTAGTAGCATCATCTTTTGCAAGGTCTTTTAGAGAGGGAACAACAAATTCTTGTGGCTATTTCAAAAATCTCAAAAGCAATGCACTGTAGATGTGTTATCATTTTGTTCTTCCAGTCAAGATAATTCTCTCCATCAAACTTTGGACTCTATTTTTTGAAGTATGCCATATGATCTACCTTAAGCTGTTAATATTTCTCTTCAAGGCACTTGGCTCTGATACCAATTGTTAGGAATAGTCCCAAGAGATAACTGAGAGGGGGGGGGGGGGGGAATCCNGGGTGAATCCGTTATCTACAAGATTCAATTCTTTTTTTCAATTAAGTACAGAATACCTTTAAACATAAACTCAACAAGATAACATAGAATTGAACAGCACAATTTTGGTAACAGGGAAAACCAAATTAGGTAAAAACCCTAGTAGGAATCAGCACCCATAAATAAATGTACTAGTTTATAATGATCCTTGTTAGAAGATCTTGCAACCCTATTAGGAGTTGATCTTTACAATGCAATAAGTACAGAGTCCTGGTCAAAGGTCAGACCTTGTTAGGAGTATTTTGCAGATAACCCTTTTAGGGGTGAGGACACACTATCCAATAGCTTGTTGGCTTAACTAAGAACGCAATCAAAGTTAGGACCACGCAACTCAAAATGAGTGGACGCATCATTTCACATAGTCAGCTCTACCAAATTAACTCAAAAATCATGCTTCTGTTAAAACGTGTTTAGCACCTTTGGATAATCATCTTTAACTCATAACTTAACATAAATACAAACACACATATTCCGAAGATAGGCGCAACTCAAGAAACAATGTAAATACGTCAGCTCTTAACATATAATCTCTAGAAACTGTAACTGCCAAATTAGATTAACATAACTCAATTGAAACTGCATATCTGAATCTACGTATATGAACATGGCATCTAGAACATGTCTAAAACATAGATATAAACGTGCAAGGCTCCAAACTATCTATACTGATAATTGCATACAGGAAACTGATGTATATTATATGTTGTCATCAATGACAAACGTGCAGTCAACTATTTGCATAGAAGTAAATCTCCAACACGTTGATCAAAGAAAGATCTAAGGGCTAGCACAATGTCTCTAGATTTAACCCGAGTTATAAGAATTATTCAGCGACTTAGAGATCTATTCAGTCACTGAATATCCAAATGAATCATGGTCAATTCAGAGTTAGTTCAAAGCTGAGTCAAGTTTTCCAAGAAAGAATCTGGACTGTTGATCAGAATAGAGATGTGTGTCTGGCGTTGAATCGCTTCTTAGGTCAAGAAATCATGAATCATTCGGCGATTGGGAGGTAATGAGATAAGATGAAGACACATGTGTAAGTGGCTATAGAAATATGTGGTGCTCATCAAATCTCAAAGTAAACCCAAGGTTAGAAAAATCATTCAGTGATTCAGAGACAACCTTCATCTCTGAATCTCCAGACTTGACTAGAGTTAATACAAACATTAGGATATTGTGAGATATCCTTTATCTCGTAATCTCATAATAGACTGGAGTTAGTACCAAGGATTATGAAATCAAGTATGAACCGTGGATCAAAAGTAAGATAAAGGGTTTTCATATAATCTTGAGATAAATTGAGCAAGTAAAGAATGATTCAGAGATTTAGCGCAAGACGTAGATCAAGATCTCATCGTGTGGCTGGCGTGTGATCTCTGAATAGACTCAAGGTTAAGTAAGGAAATCAGTGAATTAGAGATTTCCTTGTCGCGTAATCTCCAAATTTGACAATGGGTAAAGGTTTAACTATCTGAGTTAATGATTTTCTCTAGTCACGTAATCTCCAGATGGCTTGAATCAAGATAAAGTTAAGCGTTGAGTTGATAAGGGAAAGATCTGGACCGTTGATATGATTTAGATCTCAAGGTGTGCCTGTGATCTCTGAATAGAACTTGAGTTAGTCAAAATGTTCAGCGATTTAGAGACTTAGTTATCTCTGAATCTCCAGATAGACTCAGAGTCAAAGTAGAGATATCCTTTTTCCTTTTCGCTGAATCTCCAAATGAACATAAGGTCAAGTTAAAAACTCAGAGACTTAGCAAGGATCATTGATCTCATCTCAGATGAATGGCTAGCGCTAGATCTCTAGACGAGACTTGAGTTAAGAGTTGTATTCAGTGACTTGGTGGCTCCTTTATCTCTGAATCTCCAGATTTGATCATGGTCAAAGCAAATCTAAGTAAAGTTTATTGTGAGATTCAGGGGTAAGAAAAAATGAGTTATCCAGTGTTAAGAGATGAACTAGAGGTAAGGTAAAGTTAAAATGAGTGGCTAGTGCTGAATCTCAGAACAAAGTCGAAGTTAAGAAAATTATCTATCAACTTAGCGAGAACCATGGATGAAGTAAGAGATCTATGGTTGGCGCTAGATCTCGTAATGTAACCTAGGTCAGAGGAAACATTTAGAGACTTGGAGATAAAGCAGTCACGTAATCTCTAGATAGACTATGGTCTAAGTGTGGTAAAATCATGAGTATCTTGTCTCACGCCATTTTAAGGAAATAATGTAAAAAGTAGGGTAATAAAGATTAGAGAACCTAACAAAGTACAAGTAATCCACTAAGCTATAAAAAGCCAAGAAAAGCAGGCCAATCAGATTGTATCTTGAGATTGTTAAAATAAAATAAGGTTTTAAAAACAAAATTCACTCATGAATTTTTCCATCCGAGCATTCAAATTCAATTACCTATCAACTTCAAGCACCACGACTAGGAGAAAATTGATGTCAAGACACGCAGAGTTATCGCAGAAGTGATTGAGCAATGTTTTCCAGTTTCTCGATTAGATTGATGCATCGATGTTTCAATGATAAATAGACACAACCTTTGTACGTTCTGATTACCAAAGTTTTCAAAGAAACGAAGCGAAAATTGCATAAGTTTAAGAGCAATTGAGAAAAGTCTGTTTCAGAGAGAAGAATAGTGCAGAATCAGTAAAGATGAGTCAGATGGAATCAAGAAGAGCTTCCATTAGTGGTGAGGGCAAAGATGCAGAGGAAGAACATAAAGGAAAGAGGAATTATTCAGATGAGTTTGTTGCTTTGCTACCTAGAATCAACCAAAATAAAAGGGTAAATGACGAATACTTCTCTGATGGTATGTCAAATTGTAGGGATCCCAACACTCCTGGGTGCTCTAGTTACCATTTGTTCAATTAATTTTACTGTAATAAGGATAGAAAAATCCCTATGTCAAACCCCTGGACATTAGGTTTAGCCAAGCTAATTGTCCCAGATGTCTTCCTAGATGCAAACTTGTTAGTAGAATTGGCTATAAAGTATGATCTTGTCTCCAAGATCATAAGAAAACATGATGAGACAACCCTAGTCACCTTGGATAGGGAATCCTTTATGAAGGCCTTTGGTATATACCATTCCTCTACCACATAGATTGACCTAACCAAGTTGAAGAACAAATATACCAGAGAGGTCAATGTAGTTAAGAATTTGATCCAATCTCATGTGCCTAGGTCAAATAGAAATTATGTAGCGGCCATGCCTTCTTCTAAAGGTGCACCATATGAATTCAAGGATTTAAGCTTCTTTATGAAGTATATAGCTTATGGGCTATGTAGAGTACTATGGATTGATGGTCATATTGAGAAGATGCCTGCAAATCTACTAATGATTATCCTGGATATCCAGAATTCCCACGTCAATACTGACTTTGACTACATTCAGTATGTCATTGATAGAATGCATGAGAGCCTCATAAGCATTCAGAATAAGACCAGCCCCAAGTTCGTGCATTATTAAATCCTTATGCATTTGATTCTATTTTTCAACATAGAAAGCATGGACACTAAAAATATGAGACCCAAGACGCAGTTCCAAGGCCAGCCAAACCCTGTACAATTCTGGATTAGGGTTTGGAATTATACATCCAATGAAAATGAATACTGTGGTCTTTAGAATTGGGTTGTACATCCAATTTTAGACTTTCTGGGTCTTAATGTAACTAGGTTGACAGTCAAGGTACTTAGACTCCTAAGACCTTGTGAATATATGGACAAGTGGCCAGGAGATTACAGTTGGGGAGATTTCTATTGTGAAAACAATTATACCCTGATTAGGGTTTATGGATGTTCTTAGCCTCCATGCATACTTCCAAAGTATGTTTCTCCAAGGGTTGCCTTGATGGAGTTTATTTGGAAATTGATGGGGACAGATAAAGAGCACTTGGCCCCCATAGAAAGGACACGTTTACACCCAGGCAGTTCATGGTTGTTGATTTTACCATTGGGAAAAGGGCCATGGATGCAGTTCACAAATGGCAGCCTTGTACAAATATGTATATCCTGAAGGCTTTATCAAAAGTGCTAAGAAATTGTTAACTCCAAGTGTCACTACCATAAAAGGAACATGAGGAGTGTGTTGAGGAGGATGCTATTAGAAATGTCCTAGAGGATGAAGAAGTAGAAAGCAAAGCTACAAAATATGAGGACCTGATTTATTTGGAAAAGGAAATGAAAAAGGCATGGATTCCTTTTGGAGGTTTTTTCCCACGATTGCCTTATTTGACAAGAATTACAAAGATGATAGGAATGTATCACACTTTGTATAACCAACTAGAGAGTCAGAATGAGGAGAAATAGAGAGGCCCTAAAAAGCATTCATCTTCTGAGTATGAAGGGGATAGTGAAGGAGGGTATCAAATGTACAATCGACCTCAGATAGATGTGTCACCTAGTGTAGAGAAAAAATAGAGGCTCATGACACAGAGGCTCCTGACACTAAAGTTACAAGTGAGCCCCCAAGAAAGAAGCAAAGAATAAAACAAGGGGAGCCCTCTCAAGCATAGACATAGAGGAAGAAGAAAGAAAGAGTGAGTGCCCCGATCATTGGTGATAGGTAGTATCATCACCAATTGTGGAAGACAATCAGAGAGGGAAAGAAAAAGGAAAAAGGCATACAAGAATAGGTGGAATTTCCCCTCCAAATGTGCTAATATGAAAGAGAGATCTACCAGGAAGAGTTTATAAGTGACGATGCATTCATCAAAACTGATGAGTTCAAGAACTTTCTGATGTGGAGAAAGCAACAATAGGTTGGATATCACTTGTAATTAAAAGAAGGTGGCACCGTGCAAAGTGAAGCTTTGCAGGATTTAAAAGCCTATGATCCTGAGTCTGTAGCCATCACACCAAAGGAGGCTAAACAATTGGTGAAATCCAGTGGAATGCTACTTGTGCCTGGATGGGATTTGGCCTCTGCCTTCATAATTGATCAAATCACAACTAGATGCTAATCTATCTTCTAAGTCTCAGATTAGATAAATTATAAGGGGATGTGGATATGATCCAAGATCCCAAACTTTAGCCATGTTGTCCCTAGCTCCAAGAATACAAAAGCCATCTCTGGCCTGTGTTGAAGAGAAAATGGATGGAGAAAAGATCATCTGGACTATCCAGAATACTGCTAATCTTGAGATTTCCTAGGCTGTCACCCACTTTGCCCGCCTCAATGAGGAAAAAATAGAGTGACTTTCTGCAAGGTATGGAAGACTCTTTGATGAGTCAATTGTTATTGCAAAGGATAGGGAAAAATGTTTGATACAAATCAAAGCATTACAGGGGAAAGTATAAGCTTTGAACAAGAAATTAGAAGAGGCTCCTCCAACTAAATAAGTTTCCTATGTACAAAAAGATACCACTGAGGATCTCCAACAAGGAACATAGCAATTAGACAAGGATCAAATTGAAGTTGCTCTAGCTGCATTGTTGAACATCTTGCAGCATAGGATAGATATCCTAAAAGGGAAGCTGGACATAGTGCACAAGGCATACATTAGATTGCCTAACTTAGAGATAGAGGTGAAAGACCAAGTAGAAATATTGGACCTATTTTTCAATACATGGTCAGGCATGGGGTCCCTATTTGAAAGGCTAGAGGCATTGCAATCTCATAGGACAGATCTCCCAAAGGTAGTATGCCAAGTGGGGGAGTTGATTGAGTAGATTGGCACATCATTGTCTTTCTTCAAGGGAAAAGCCAATCAGATTCAGGTAAGGGTCAACATGTTTGGCCCTGATTTCAGTATGTTTATCCCTCATTTCAAAGGGGAAGATGACAAGATCAAATCTATTGAGGAGTGGAGAAAAGAGTTTGATACTATACTGCCTAAGAAAGAGGCATTCCTGACGAATGATAATGTCCTAGATATGGACAAATTCAATAAAGCCTTAGATGAAGCTTTCAAAGCTGAAATAGACTTTATTAAGTTTGTTATAGATGTCAAGGCTATCACTAATGCCAGGTGGGAAAGGCAGATGAAGCAGTTGCATAGTTTACAAGGTTTCAACTGGTCATCAAAGGATGAAGTTACACCTTGGGACAGCATCACCAAGACAAAGAAGAATAAATCAACAATAATTGACTTGGACGTGATAGATGAGGAGTAAAGTGGCACTTAGCACCTGATATATGAGCATAGGGAGGGTAATCATTATTAATACTAGTGTAAGTTTGCCAAAAATGAGCCGCCTCACAATAGGTACTAGTAATCATGCCAAAGCTTCTCCTAGGAATAGTATATTCAAACTAAGGATTAATTTTCCTATCATGAACTGCATTTAAATTGTCAACCTAGGGACTTATACTTGAAATGGGACAGCACAATATGTGCACTAAGTTTCTCAAACAGTCATACTGCCTATGTTGCAGGAAGTAAAAATGCATGAAAGGAACATATGCTATTGCTGCAGAAAAGGTAAACACACTTGACTAGTTAATGGAATTAATGCTAAAAACTGCAAACCTAGTTTAAACCTATTCTATCAACCCATAGCATTCACCATAATTATCCTTGCAAGTGTTGCAAGAACATACATGAATCTAATATTGCAGAAATGAAACAGTAAACTCCTATTCAAAATGTTGTAAATGTTGAAAGTAAATCTAATCTACTCTAATCTAGTCCACCTCCCAAGTGGACCCCCTTGGTTGGCTTCTGCTAACTAACTACTAACACAAAATGTAAACCAAAATCACTTCATTATATTTCAAAAACTGATTACATAAGAACAATGCACATAACTAGAAAAGTAGCTTGTTGTGCAAGATGCAACAATATATTTTCCAAAAAAACTTTGAACTCACAAACTAACAATCAAATCCCTATATATAGAGGATTGACACTTATTCAAAACATAACGATAAGTTTTGACTTAAATCTCGCCATATAAGAAAAAGGAAATGTAATAGCCCACGACATGTGTAATAAAGTTTGGATGACCGATTCAATAGGATAATGAGCATTGAGGAAATATAGCAGAGCTATACTCCTATATTCTCTAAGATGGTGGCTCCTCCAATGTAGCAGGCGTGTCTCTTAGTGCCATGATGATTTTCTCTGTCGCAGCTAGACTTCAACATTTCTTCTTTAATGTTGTCAACCACTCTCAAGCTGCTCCTTTTTTCCTGGCGGGTTAGTACCATGCAGAAATGTATACAAGTAAACTAGTCAAATCAATCCAAATATTAGAACACACATTCTGATAGCTATATGAAGTACTACAATATATATATAACTTTTGGCAAAACATGTCATAGCTAACTACCCATGGGCTTGGTGATTCTAACTATACTTATCACAAGTTCAAATAGTCATAGGTTCGCAAATGTCTTGGTAATTTCTTAAACAAAGTATCAAGATAACATAAAAGAGAGATAATAAATTATATCATCATAAGTTAGCATGTATTAGTGTTCACTAGGTCTCATAACAACCTCAGGAGGTTACCCTGAATATTTGCGGACAAAGGTGCCAACAGCAAAGGATTTGGAATGATTTCAAATCAACTACTCGTGTATTTCTTCCACTAATTGGAAATGTAATTATTTTTGTCTTTTAGCACTTTTAGGTTTTTCCTAGCCATCTAAAGCTTGTTGCATCCTTTCTCTTTAAGGATTCCAAGATGGCTAGTGCATACTATATATAGAAAGATGTATTATATTGTAAAGGATAGTGAATTCACAACTACGAGGCATATTTCTTAATTTTGTCTAGCTTCAAAGCTTTTGTCATTTTGAATGTACTGAGCATAAATATTTTAATAAAATACAATGGAAGTTCTTATTTCATATCTATGATATCTTCTTGTATTTATGTTTAAGCTCTTGTGTATTTAATCTGTAAGGCATTTTAAATATATTGGTTATAAGGTAACTGTGAAATTGTTTTTGAGTTTCTTTCAAGGAGAGAGTAAATCTTAAAAGTAGTTTCAGATGGCTAAGTATTAGTGTAATAATCTGATACGTGGGTATGGGAATGAGAAGGTGGTTTGTAAGGCATTTCATATGAATTCCATGTGTGTTTCCATTAAGAAATTTCTATGAATGTATATTGCAATTGACTCTTTGCCCTGGGTTAGGCACTGATCTAGATTTTGATTTGTAGTTATCATCATCAACCTTAAATCTAAACAATCATTTATATTTATGTTTAAAGAACATAGAATTTTATCATTTGTATTGGAGAATACAAGTAACTTTTATTGATTCCTTGGAGAGTGAATCATTAGGTCAGCCTGCCTGAGTCTAGAACTCGAATAGAAGAAGGATGAGAATCCTTATTTCACTGATATTTGCCCTTGCCAAGTTCATGGTCTGGCTTGCAAAGCTCTGCATAAGAGTGGTCATATTCATCTGTAGGATATGTTATCAATTTTTGTAGTAAATCAGTACAAATCCTTGATCCTCTGTCAAATTTACTGAGAATCGGTAAATTGTAAAAGGTACACCTGCCTAATTCTGTGGAGCTCAAAGAAGGAGGATTAAATCCTCATCAACTAGACTTTTCCTTGTTTGATTCAAGTCTTGGGAATCATAGATTCAAGCATTGATGCTTTAAAAAGGTCATACAAGAAAAATATCTAACAGAACTTAGGCTTAGAATTTGTAGGAAAGTCAAGCAAAAAACAACTCCAATTGAATTGCACTCCCCAAATGTTAAAAATAGAAGTCATCCTCAGATACAAGTCAAAATTATGCATAGAATGTGCCTAAACTAAAAATATATGCATGAAAACTTCCTCAAAACCCCCACCAATCATGCATCAATGAACTAAAATGCTAAATAGAAGCCCAACCGATGTAAAAACTGCCCAAAAATAGCCCCAAGTGGCCCTCAAACTAATGGAAGAAAAAGAACTCTCCCTTGCTCAAACTGAACTCCAAGTCTAAAAGTGACAACCTCCATCCACTAAAAATAGAACTCTAAAACGAACCTCAAGTTGACTTTATTTGCATATATAAAAATAATTAATAATTAATTACTTTATGCTAACAATTAATTATTATTATTACAATTGTGCTATGCAAAATTTGATTCTAAACACTCCATTAGATTACTATTGTTTGATTAATATATTTAATATTTAATAAATAATATACAACATTACTTTATAAATATTAAGTATATTACAAGATGCAGTAATAATAATATAGTAAATTGATTAATTGAATCATATTTTTTTTAAAGCAAAAGTGGGCTAGCCACTGAATATATTTATTAATATAAGCTGGTTCAAGAGCTCATCCAGGAAAGAACCAGCAAAAAAACCCATAATCCTTGCTCAATTACAATATAGCATAATGATAATGACGATACAAAATATTTGAATATTTACATTCGAAGACAAAATCATCAACTAAATACATCGAGCAATGTTTACAATGTGGTCCTTCTAAATTATTGATCAACTCATACCCATTATAGCATCAAATGTAACAAACTTCAAAATTGAACACACTCGGGTTACCAGCTATATCATCGAATATACACATCTGCAAAAATTAGCACACATAGGGTACTATCATTAATTACTTGTTTTATTCTTCCATCGCAACATCATCTCCAGACTGGTGCGAGTGATGTGACCAATCCATAGACCAAACATTTACAGCATCCTCTATTGTAGTCATCTCCCATCCACATTCAGCCTCATGATTCTGCTCAGGCGATGTCGTAGACCGAGGTACCCATCCCGTAGACCCCCGGTTGGTTCTAGTGCAGGGGAGTTGGCTTCCCATCTGCTCCCCTATGCTTCGTGGGTTTTTCCTTCACTGCCCAAGTTGGGTGCTATAGCCGAATCCCATTCCAATCGGTGGGCATCTTGTGCAATGGGAAATTTCTCCAATGCCCATGTATCTTCTCGCTGTGGTGAGGATAATATTCCTCGTCTCTACCCTGAAACCCACAGATTGGTGCTCAGGTGTTCTTCGTACCCCACATGAGGTTCACGGGGGTTAATGTGCCTTGGCATCACTGGGGAATTTGGTAACCCCAAAAGGTCCTTCAGCGTGAGTATCGTAGCCATTGTTTTCCCTTCCAGCAGCGAGCCGAGGACATGGCCATTCTCTTGGAATACGTTTCCCATAATCTGTGCATTTTTTAATTCTATTGCCCTCTTAGCTCCATTAAACGCAACTAGAAATCCATGGTTATGCAGTAATTGATGTGTAGTAAACAAACCTCCAATCAACGCTCGACCATTCCAGAGGTCATAATTCTACATAGCATGCTTGAGTTTGTTGGCAACCCAAAAGTGCTTGTGAACCACTTTGAATGCCAGAATTTCTAGCAAATGTGGGGACTGTAAGAGCTCCATTGCATTGGACAAAAATATAGATACTACTTGTGAAGGAAACAAAAATTGCTTGGTTTTTGGGGTGAAATTTTCATGGCCCGTTACCTGCATGATTGTGCATCGAATGGCAGGGGAATGCATCAAAAACATTTCTTCTATCGCAGAGTCATCTATGCGCATTGGTAGCACATCTTCATTTATATTGGGCGGCAACCAAATTTTAAAGTTTTTTGGCAATAATTTCGAATGAAGGGTAGCACAAGATTCACACCCAACACAGACCTCTGCCATACTCTCCAATTTCAAATTCTTGTGCCACACATTGTATTGTAAAGGGTCTAATTAAGGTGTGTGATATACTCTGTTGGCATCATCGAGGCACATAATTGAGTGGATCTTGCTACCAATTAAACCAGATTTGACAATTATTGCACTCAGTTTTTGGGCCTTAATCCATCTGTAATCAGCCATGTGATATTGGCATTCTTTATCCCAGCTTTAGTTGTGGGCACGTGTGAGGGAGATGACCACAATAAGTTCTGGGTTTCATTTTTTGAAATGGTGGCTGATGCATCATTGTTGCTTTAAATAGATGTACTTCCATTGTCAACTTGGAATCTACCCGAAGCCTTTAAAAGATCTTTGTCCATTCTGGGATCCAATTCCCACATAGGAAATTGTTAATCATCTAGTACCAAGCTCTCACACCATGTCACATGACAAAGCTTCATTAGTTATCTTACTTCACCTTCGTACATTTGCCCACTGTGGTTACGACATGCCCTCGAGTGCATATGTTGATGTCATAAATGTGTGTTTTAAAACAATGTCTTGGCGCCTGGAAATTATGCAGTTATGAGTATGTGTTAAATACATTGTATGCATCATTATTTTACAATGCTCGATTTGTCGAAACCCACTAGCCTACTTAATTCACACATTTTTGTTGGGATCACAGTTGGAATTTTAAGTGTAATATCCATATCGTCGCAACCTAAGTTGGATAGATAGTCCGCAACCCGATTTCCTTCCTGCAATGTATGAGAGAGGAATGAGTTGGAAAAACTTGTCTAGTATTCGCCAAATTTGCTTCAAAATGTATTCTAATTGCTAGTTATGAGTAATTATTTTGATGCAGGCATTAATTATAACCATGGAATCTCCTTCGACATGTATGTCTGTGATTCCACATTATTTTGCCAGAATTAGCCCTGCAAGCATTGCTTGCGCTTCTGCTATATTATTCGACCCTACCGGCAATGGAGAGGTAATGCATGTGACTAGATTGCCCTGTGAATCCCTGATACATGCACCCAGGCTTGATATTCCCGAGTGTCCACGTGATGCACTGTCAAAGTTAATTTTCATTACCTGCTGATCGGGGGGATGCCATTTGATGTTTGATCTATCAAATTGACCTGGTATCTTTTTAGAGGCTCCCCATCCCATTGGTATGTTGAGGTTCCCCCAAGTTCTCATGATAATGTTGTCCCATGAAGACACTATTGGGTTGTATCCACACCTAAAGATGCTAGCATTTACTACTTCTGGAATTGATTTTTCCAAACCTTGTAGAACTGTTTCTAGCTTTGACTGCTCATTTCAAAAGATCCTTTTGTTTCTTTCCCACCAGATCGACCATACAATAAGCGCTAGTGTACACTTCCAAATATTAGCAAATAGTGAGCCATGATGCAATTCGGGCGAAGACTGAAATAAATCCTACAATTTATTGGGTAGAGGAGCGTAGAAACATAGTTTTTTAAGGACAAATGTCCAACATTCATATCCAAAGGGACATTGCAGTAGAAAATGATCAACCGTCTCAATCTGGTCATCACACAATTTACACTTAAAGGCTTGTGTAATGCGGAATTTTTGTAGTCGGTCGCTGGTGAGAATCCTATTTCTTAGTGCTAGCCATGCAAAGCACCCTGCCTTAGGCAGAACAACATGGTTCCAACAAAAATTATATGCTCGTGCCTGGGCCTCATCATTTTCTAAGTTCTGAAGAATTATGTATCCCTCTCGAATAGTATAATTTCCATTTTTTGTTGGGGGCCATACCAGCCTATCTACTTTGTCTGACAAGTAGATCTACCTATCTGCAAGTATATTTCTCATTACTTTAGCATCTTGTCTTGAAAGGTTCAACTCATCTGGGTCCTTCCAAATGACTTTGCCTGAGTAATTTTTAACAGCCAGTACGTAGTTAATGAGGTAGATGCCCCATTCATTTTCTGTAATGTTAATAATATCTTGTGGAATCTCTGGAGATAACAAGGCAGGTTGGCCACTCCAAGAGTCTCTCCAGAATTTAACACTTGATCCACTATTTACCTCCCATGTAACATAGTTGTAAACCAATTCCCTAGTTGACATCATGAAGTTCCAGATTGCAGATCCATTGGGTGGCTCTTCCAAAGAGAGAACTCTTGAAGGGTTTTGGTTATCCAAGTATTTTTTTTGCATGATTTGACACCATTTATTATTTGGTTTAGTGTACATTTGCCACACAAGCTTTCCCCCAAAAACTCTATTCCTGTTACGTAAATCATGCAGTCCTGCACCTCCTCTAGTTGGTCCTTGTGACATATCTTGCAATGAAATGAGCGGGATCTTCTTTTCATTGTTCATTTTCCCTGTCCATAAGAATTCTTTGATTACTTTTTGGATTTGTTGTATAATGGAGGACAACGCTTTAAGGATAGCAAGATAGTAATTAGGGATTGCCGAGAGAACAGACTTGATGAGAAGGATTCTTCTCGATAGAGATAACCACCTAGCCTTCCAGGCCAGAACTCTATTTTTTATTCTTTCGATGACCGAGGACCATTAGCTTGATTTATTAGTTCCCACAAAGAAAGGGATCCCTAGGTAGGTTGATGGCAGAATGTCAACCAAGAACTGTAGGATTCGGACAATCCTATCTGATATAATCTGATTAGTGTTGAACAAGTATATTTGTGATTTCTGAGCATTCACTTTCTTCCCTGAGGTTTATTATATAGTATATGATGACTATATTATATAATGATTAATTAACCATTACAAATATTTAAATCTCCATAAGTCGATGGGCCCTTTAGAAAAGAGAAATCCATAAAAATTATTTGAGTGTAAAACACTTTGCATTAGGGTAAAACCCTAAAGTGAGCCTCATTTTGCATTTGTCCTCTCTGGAAGCTTCATTCCTCTCTGCCAATCTTTTGTGTCACCGAGGTTATGGAGATTTAGGTCTTCATCTTCATTTTTGTGAGCATCTTCTATGGACCTTACTTTTGATTGTCGCAGGTTGCGTGCACATTCAATAGGTAAGTTTATATATACATAACCTGGAGATTCCTCTTTGTTTGAGCTTCATGTACACTACGGGGGTTTCATTTATTTTCCATAAACATATGCTTTTGTGTATTCAAATACTCAGCTTGAGCTTTCTTTAATCCTGGAGCACATTTCCCTTTTTGTGTTTGCTTTGCGAATTGGAGATTTTGCTACAGGTCGACCCTATATTTAGAGGATCTCTACAAAAAATTTGTGAAAATATTTTTCTTTGACTACAACACCTTTCTTAGCTGGACGTGAGCTCAAACAAGGGTTTCTCTATTGATATTGTAGCCACCTTTGCAAATTTTCCTTCTTTCCATCATCTTTGTGATTTCCATTCTGTATAAAAATGGCCCTCTAGTTGCTTTTTGCACATTTTGCCCGCGTCTATTGGAGAACACTTGGGTTTTCTTCTTTTTTAAAATCTGTCTCCAGAATAGGGCATGACTCCCTATATACTTGCTATCATCCATGAGGGTTTTATACTCAAAATTTTCCTTGAAATAACCTTCTCCTTTGATGAATATGTGATTTGTGTTCATGGACTCATAACTATTATTGTTATACACTAAATTTTGCACCATGTTAAGCGCTTGAGCCTAACAATCTAGTATAACATGGGAATCACTTCTAGGTTGTGGAACCTCTGCTAACTGAATTGAAGCCTCTGAATTCTAGGTTGGTTCTTCTTGGATAATCACCTTATCTTCTTTTAACATGAAAGTAAAATTGGAAGGAAAAGGGATAGAAGGAGAACTAAAGGGAAATTACTAAAAAGCAAATTATCCTGCTAGGTGATACACTAAAGGTAACATGAATCATAACACAACGACCAAGCTAGCATGAAATTCCTGAATATAGTAGAACACAACTTTCTGAATAGGTTTGAATAAGTATTTCATAGAGAGGTCTGAAATGAAAAGAGGCTATTCAAGGAAAGAGAACATTTCACAAACAATAGCATATCCAAGGAGATAGACACAAACTATGACCTGCAAACAAACATCCACTCTAGAAAATAGGCACAGGAATGAGGCAAGGTAACAAGGGATGAACAAAATCTACAAGATTATCTAAATTAAATCACCCACAGTAGTGCACAAAGATGAAAAAAGAAAGAAGGCTCAAGAGATCCAAGATTTCTCTAACATTAACCACTATATTATGCTTCAGTAAGAGAAATACAGACAAGAAAAAGATTGAGGATAGAGAAAATGTCACAGAAAACCTTTGCATAATCTGGAATTTAATGAGAAATTACAAACAAATGAAAACCTAAGGGCAGAGAGAATGCCACGAAGAGTCTTGCATAAGATGAAAAACCTATCTACGAAAGTACTGAAAACTACTAATATACAACCTCCCCTAGCACACAGGCTCGGAAGTCAATCCATCCAATCAGTTAGGGCAGAATTAGGGTTACAATAGATATCCATTAAACATTGCAAAAACCTTAAAACAATCAAGTCTATCATAAATGCATTTGGGAAAATATCTTAGAAGATTAGATATGGTTATGAATATATCTCTAATCACCATAAATTTGATCAGAATAAGCGGTGGAATCATCTACCCTATTTAAGACTTTGTCTTTATCACTACTGCCTTGAGCCTCTAAAATCGGATTTGAATATTTGAATATCTATTTATAACGGTCACAGGTGGCACGAATGCTTATATCAATGGCTCATAAAATGACCTAACTTCCTATTTAAAACACAATCGTTGATCTATCTTTATCTTTATCTATGACTTCAAGTTCAGATCTAATCATAGACACGTGGCACCCTAGCGCAATGCATCAAAGATTAAACATCTTCATATTTATTATCAAGCCTTTATGCCCGTCGTCTAATTTTCTTTACTTGTTGTATCTTTACTTTATCTTTTCAATCTGGGACCCATGATGTCATCAATGCCACATGTCATCTCGGCTCAATGCCTTGATCATTAGATTTTGATCACTTCTTCATTGAGGCTTTGCGCAGTCCGTCCGATCAAACTAAACTTGATCAGTTTTTAACTTTAGTTTTGCTTTGCTCAGCCTGGCCCGCCATG
The DNA here is from genome assembly GCA_018584345.1 of Thuja plicata. Lineage (NCBI taxonomy): Eukaryota > Viridiplantae > Streptophyta > Pinopsida > Cupressales > Cupressaceae > Thuja > Thuja plicata. Next base: position 1,574,261 of record MU226115.1, read on the forward strand.
GACATGTGTCTTCAAGGTGTGATGCCTTAATGGATAGATCTCAAGCATCTTTGCATTGAGGCTTTACGCCTACCATTTGATCAAATGCGACTTGCTCAAAGATTAACCTTAGTTCTGACCTTAGCCTTAACTTTTCTTTGACTCATCTTTAAACCTGGTATCTGAAATCCTTTGTGTCTATGAGTCGCTAGATCATTTCTTTAACTCTGAGTTTATCTAGAGATCACGAGATATACTAAGTCACTAAATCTCCCAATGATCTTACTAACTCTAGTTTCATCATGAGACTTAGCGCACAACACACGATCAAAATCAAATCAACGGTTGCACTTAATCTTTGAATAAAACTTGACTTTTGACTTTGTCTCAAGATCTAGCGCAAGCGATAGGATCGAAACTGAATCAATGGTTCATGTTAAGTCTCCAGATGAAAATAGCTTATTCCATTTCCTTTCAAGATTACGCAACTAAAGCAATCTCGAAGTCACTTAATAAAAAATAATATTCCTTCCGGGTTGAACGACTAAGACATAACCAAGGAAAATTTAAAGCGCACATGACAAAATAAGAACTTAAGTCACTCAGGAAAGGTAATCAAGAATTAGACTGGGCCACCAAGAACTTAGGATTTACACCAATTCATGGGGTTTTAAAGCCGTGGAGGGTTTTCAAGATATAAACAAGGCTAAAACCAGACCTAGAAAACATGCAGAGAGCAAGGAAAAGACCAAGAGTCATGATAGAAACCATACAAGCTTGGATCTACCCTTGTGGGAGCCTCATTTACTCCACTTGTAGCCAAAATTTGACAGGATGAGAAATTTGGGTAACAATTATAACATGCTCATTCTTACGCCATCTTCTTGTTTTCAACTTGTGTTTTAAAAACACATGTCATTACTTATTAGGCATTTAATACCCATGACCTGTCATTACTAGAACTTTGAGGGGTATTCCCTATACAATCCATGAGGTTTCTCTTGATTTCACCATGTTATCTTGATTATTTTCAATAGTAGCATTAATTGAGTTTTCTTGGCAATCTATTGTCTATTGATATAATCCATTATGCACTGGCACTTACTATCACAGTCAACTATTTGTTTGATTATCTATCTGATACATCAAGCATTATACTCCATGTCATGAATATTGTAGAACTAAATCTTTCCTTTTGAACTGTTTATGGACAAAAACACTAGCTATACTTAACCAATAATAACCTTTCATGGATTAAAGGTTGTCCCATAAAGCTTTATGGGAGACATGAATATTATACTCTCTACCTTGATTATCTGAGTACTCCATGACAACCTTGTATCACCATGTGGATCACTATTTGCTTCATTCAATCAATATACCCTAATTACATGTTTGCTTCCCATACCTTAATATTTATCTGAAAAGTTCATGGCATCATTCTTATATAATTTTAGATCTTTTATAAAAAAACACTAAAGTGCACCTAAAAAGGTTGTTCTAATTTTGATACACCCTTGCTCAATTCATGTTTCCTTGTTATTAATTTGCTTGGATGCCCCCTCTGAACACAATTATGACATCAATCCCATCCTTTGTAGCAGCTTTGTCATAAATCAAAGACCTGATTGCTTTGATCACCCTATACTATTAGTGTACCATATGCTATATATACCTTGGATCTTGTTGAACTTTTTAAAACCACATGTGACTATGACCTTGAATGTACCAGGACTCTCTTTACATTTTTGTTATTTCATTTGCAGCATTGTAATTTCAACATACTTGTTGCTTTGTGAATGTACCCTGGCACCTATATATCTATTCTACTTTTCTTTATTTCACGCATCACTGATTTATATTGCTGCATATATGAAAGATCCTTCACGGTCTGTGGTCACGTGATACGGTATAGCTCATTTCCCATGATATTTGTCTCTTGAATAACTCTTATGCATGCAACCATTACTACTGTCCTTAACAAGACCTATTGAGATGTATCCATTTGTGAATGTTCAGTCAGTTGGGTGTCATTACTGTTAATCTATTGATACCATTGTTCTGATCACCTGTTATCTGATGTTCATGGTGTCATCACATGAAACCTGATCTCTCATTTTCAATTAGTACGTTGTCTAATTGCAAATTGAAAAATCTTTCCATGAATCCCATGTTGTACCTTGGACTGAACTTTGATGTTGCTGATTCAAAATGTGACTTCAAACTTTGAGCTGAATTTTCTATTTATTGTCATATGATTTTGAAGATGCAAATCATTCTTATGTAGCTTTTGAATGTATAAAGTAATAGCGACTCACAGTTTTACTGACGCTCCAATTTATGATGCTGTCATGATTCCCATGTATCTTTATTCATAGACAAGTAACTATCTTCTTTGGTTGCTCATGTTTAAGCTAAAAGGTTTTAGGCGTGTAATGACCTGTCCCTTTTATAGCCTATGTCTTCACCTGTACCATATTTACTTTCTTTCTTTTTCTCTCCTTCATTTGGTGTAGCTAAAAGTACTCATGATTAGCAATTGATTTCTGGAGATAGGTTATTGTATCTGTCATTTCTTAGTCTTTCCAAGACTAACATCAGTTCATTTACTCTTGTAGGTACACCTGGGAATGAGGAAGTTTCTGCAATTGGCACCTTCAAGTACAACACCATCCGCCCAAATAGGCAATGGAAGATGCAACCCCTTTCTTTAGTTCTTAATTTATGTTCAAGAACGCTTCCACTTCCACATTGTTTTAAGTGCCTGCCCACGGGTTGTGTGGGATTTTTGTTCCTCTTTTGTATCTTCATTGAATGAGCACCAGATGCGTTCATGACTTTGTAACAAATGTGCAATTTTAGTTGTATATTTCACGACTATATTTTGTCAAATCATTGCAAGAGCCCATGTTTTAACTTTAAAATTTTACAACCTAGGAGGAGTCACACTGAATTGTTTGGAAATAGCAATTTTCATGTTGAAATTCAACATATTTGTTCATTTCATTGGTCTCGTGATCAATTTTGATGAGTTTCCCATGGCAATTCCAGATGTAATTCAGTCAATTTTTTGTCACAGGATACATATGTCAGAGATCCCAAACAGAGAATAACCCAATTATATCTTGGCTTCTAAAGTGTGCAAATGTTGTTTGATGATGGTTCCAAGGTCCATTGTTTGAGAATATTTTTTTAAGTGAAGCCCACGAGGGGACTTGACATATATTAGAATGGTATAAGTTGAATTAAGGTTTGTTGTAAACTTTTTATTATTTAAATCATCTTATGATTTAAATAAGTAAAAATATGCTTCATAACATATGCTTTATTGTCACATTGTTCAAACTCACAATTCATTCAAATCATAAGATGATTTAAATAAAGGGTGAATATAAAAACTATTTAAAACATTTTAATGAATTAAATTTATTTGCAAAAGCCAGGAAGTTGGCCTTTAAAATTCCATTTAAGTCATTTTCAAAGATTAAGCCGAGAGGGATGTTGCTTTGCTAGGGTTTCATGCGTACGGCGTCCTGTCTGTGTTTCCGCTCTGGGCCATCCATCTGTCATACCGCATTTACTGCGGGATCTTTTTTGCATTAGGGTTAGCTTTTAGTATGGCTCCGGCCAACTTC
>MU226115.1:1589067-1614932 GCA_018584345.1 Thuja plicata
TTTCTCTCACAGCTCTCTTGATACGAATGTTGCTTTGTTTAACAAAGCTTGTATATGTAATAATGTTATGATGCAGATTCAAGTTCAAGCCAATAAAGTGGCTCTGGAAGTGGCTCACCTGTAGGAGTTGCTCAATCATTGGGGCAATGCTCCCTGCACTGTTGCTCGGGTTCCTCCGGATGCCCTTTCTGTCGAGGGTACGCCTCCCAGAGGCCGCTGCCGCAGGCACAGTTCTTCTGCGTGCCGCTCGCACACTCTACGGTCCCAGGCTCCTCGTCACCACTCTCCGAGGGGATGGCGGCATCGCTCGGCTTCTCTGCCTCCTCGGCCTTCTGGGTGGGCGCCGGCTCCGGCGTAGTCTGCCCCTCCTGATGCTCCTAGTGCTCGCCGTGGTTTGGATTGGCCTCCTGCCACCTCTTCCAAGTATCCCCGCCTGGCTCTTGCCATCTCCCCACCCAGGGCGGATGAAAAAGATAAAGAAGATGCTGATGACGATGGTTGGTCGCTTCCTGACCCTCCTGTCAATCCCACTAAAGTGTGGGGATCGGATGATAAAGATCCTCCGCCTTCTGCTACTGCTCTTGCTGCCTAATGGATTTATGTTTTTTTTATGAATAGTTTTCATTTCCGGCTCTGCCGTGTGAACTCTGCGAGGTGATTTCTATGTCCCCCGGCCCCTTTTTTGTGGATATGTAACTTTAATATTTTTTAATAGAGAAGGCACTATTCATCAAAAAGATTAAGCCGAGAGGCTTCTTACAGTGGCAACAAAAAGATTGGTACACTTTTTCATTTTTGAGTAAAATTGACTTTCTTTCTCCTGTCTATGAATTAACATAATAATTTAGAAACCTCGCCACTTGTCCACATCCAAGGTAAATGTTATGATTATTCGTTGCCCTCAACAAAACCATTCCCTTTCACAAGAAAAGAAACATACCCTAGTCATCATGGTATATAAAAAAGATTTAGTTTGGAGTTATAAACCCAACTTGGTGGTAGAGAATATCAACTAATGCAAAGGAATAGAAGTGGAGAATATCAACTAATGCAAGCATGCATGCTTCCTCAATCCATTTTCTCATATAAGTGCCATATTCTTTTGTTGTATTTTCATAATTATGATAAATTAATCTGTTATGATGCAAATGGAATTTGAAGAGAGTGACCTATTCAAGGCCTCATCTTAGGAGACATCTCCAATGAAGGTTGTTTTCAAAGAAAATATTTGGTTACAGACGAGATTGTTCTCATGGAGAGCATTAATATGGATGATGAGTTGATGTTTTATGCCTGACATAGTGGTCGAGACTTGGAAAGGATATCCCCTGTATTGTTCCCGCCCAAGTGAGTAGCCCTACAAATAATCTAATATTTGCAGTAAAGATTTAGAGGTTTTGTGAGATATTGATACCAAGGCTATTTTCTTTTGCATTTTGCTTCTTTTTTTATTTTTTAGGTATTGCAAATGGGGTATATTTGAAGGGCAGAAGATTCTAGGAGATGTGCAAATCCAAACGCAAAGGGAGCTCCATATGAAAATGTAAAAGGAACTCCATATTTGTGATGACATTAATTTTCCATTAGTATGCAAACAACACTTTCGGTAAGCATACACCGAAAGACAGAACAAAGAGAAAACCAAAAATCAGATATAAGGAGATCACCGAAAATAGCTAAGTACAAAGAGAACCGATGACACAACTTCGTGTGTACACCAAAAATGCAAAGTCAGAAGGATAAAGAGGAACCTGACAAAGGAACCCGACGTGCAAGATAAAGTGCAAACCGAGAGACAGTTAAAGAGAAAATTGAGAGAACAAACCCGAGAGACAGTCAACTGATTTCAGAGCACAACCGACCAACAGAAACCAAGAGTTAGTTGCAGCCCACAAAAAGTAGATCTGACTTCCACGTCAGATAAAGAAGTCTTATTGTATTTATAGAATCTTGATTTCTTTTTAAAACCATTTCTTTAGGGACAAGAAACATGAATGTAAGTTCTTTAATCAGTCTAACTGATTTAAAACACATAGACTAGGAGATCAAGATAAAATTTGTAAACATGATCTTAGAGTTAACATTATTTTTTGTGAAACTCGATGATGTCAATCCATCTTATAAATAGATGATTCAATAATTCCTTATATATGTGTGAATATAGAAGAGAGGATGAATGAATCCTACGAGCACATCTATGGATCAAATTGAAAGTTTCAAGAGCCAGAACAACAAAAGGTGAAATTGGACCAAGAACAGAGGCTACCGAGAATCAGAGGTATTACTCTATCACATTAGGTGATAATCTTATTCATGTAAACTCAAATGGATATGTATCAGCAATATGAGATTGTATTTACCATGTCAAATTGTAATTTTCTATCATTCTAACAAGTGGAGCAAAGTGTAAAAATCCTTTCAAGGAAGGTGGATTTAACAGTCCAACTACAAATCTCTTAACCGAGTGCACACTCAACAGTGTTGCTAATGATCTTAACCGAGTAGAATTTAACAGGTATCCACAAATACTCTTAACTGAGTAGATCATCAGAAGTGATCAAATTGTAATCCTTAACCGGCCCCTTCCAATCTGCAGATAGTGAAGATTTTGTGGGTGACATCTCCATCGTAGTTTTTACTTCCTTATAGGAGTTTTCTGCGATATCATATATTGTGTTATGTGTCAATTACTTTCATGAATGTTTCTATGAATGTTCACATGTATGTTAAGTTTATGAATTGATATAACTCACATTAAGATAGTATAGATCAGATGAATGGATATACAATTGATTACACAAAGGTCAATTGATTACACAAAGGTTAATTGATTAAAAGATACAAAAGTTTTAGAGGTACTGATTCACCCCTCCCCTCTCAGTACACACTTCCCATTAATTCCAAAAATTGGTATCAAAGCTAAGTCTCTTCTTTGGGAAAGCTTAAAGGCTTAAGAGAAAAGATCATACAATGGAGAAGTACAGACTTGATAAAAATATTAAAAATAAGAAGCTTGAAATTCAGATATTCTATGAACAATATAAATAAGCTAGAATCAACATGAGACAACTATTAGATGAAAGAAATATTATGGCATCTCGCTGTAATGAAATAGATTACTATGAGGAAGAGATACCAGACTTCTTTGAATCTTCAGAATCAACTACAAGCAAAGCATCAGACACATCAGAAGAAAGCATCACAAGCCTAATTGAAATCAGTCAACATCTGGCTGGACAAGTTAAATCTCTACAAATCGGTCAAGAAACATAGATGGTAAGGATGATTGATGTCATGAACAATGCTAAACAAGCTGAGCAAGAAAGAACACTAGCTATTGATGATAGAAGGAAGATTACTGAAAATCTACAAGAGAAAGAATCTGAAATACAATGACTTATAGAGCATCACCATGAAGTTACAAATCACATTATTCTTATGAGTCAAGAGGCAAACAAAATGAGTTTTGAACTCATTGAAAGAATAGAAGCTATCGGTGAGCTAAGGGATGATAATGAAAAGTTAAAACATGAAATAAGAATTCGGCAGCAACATAATGAAATTATCAAGAAAGCTAAAGAAAGAAATAAATGAATGGATGATTTTCTTGAAGGACAACGAAGAGTCAACACCAACACCGGTCTAGGCTTTATTGAGAATGGAAAATCACCCAATCAAGTTGGTCTAAAGAATGTCTATGAAAATCCAAGACCAAGAAAGCTGACATGCAATCACTATGGAAAGAAAGGTCACACATCAAATGTATGTAGAGACAAAATGAAAGGTATTCCTAAATCTACATCTTCATTCATAGGATTTTGTTATAAATGTAACAAGAAAGGACATAAAGCATATGAATGTAAGTCTAAGATGAAACAACCAAAGAAGGAAACCTACATGGACAAATACTGTCCTACTTACAAAATGAATGGGCACACAACTCTAGAATGCTAGAAAAAGAAAAGGCAATCATGGAAGCCAAAAGGTCAAGAAACTCCCTATCAACCGAAAAGAGTTAGTAACCAGTATGTATGGGATTACAATACTTGGACAAATTGTACATCATGTGGAAGATTTGGTCACATTGCTGCAAATTGTATGAGATAGTGGACTAGAAATTCTAGAGGCTAGACTAACCCTGGAATGGCATGCTTACACTGTCATAAAGTTGGTCATCTCAAGAAAGACTGCAGAGACTGAATGACAGAGACCAGCACATATCCCAATGGAAACACCATTGAAGACATCTAGAGAGCAAGAAACAAAATGTGGAGAATAGCTTCAAACAATGATGAAGCTAGACCAAGCAATGCAAATGGTGACATCCCATCCAATGGATCTGGTAACATCACCACCCCCACCTAAGCAGAACAAGTAAGTATGGAACTGCATTACCCCAAGTTATTATTTTACATCAGTTCCATATTATGTTGATAAAATGCCAAATTAGAATAAGTAAAGGTGCATCATGGTATTACTTGTTAAAATCTGTGATAACTATGCTATCAGGCATACATACTCAAATCTATCAGTATACAATCAAAGCTGAGACTGCTTACACTTACCGAGAACTGTCGGTTAAAAGCAAATTTTCTAGTGTAAACTAAGCCTCGTCGATAAACGAGAAAAGTGAACAAGTTGTTTGCAACACCGAAACCTGTCGGTAAAAGCAAGAGGTATAAAGTCCGCCCCAAAATGTCATGTTGTCACCGAAGGGAAGTTGAAGTCTTAACCAACAAACTCAGCCTTCACACACCGAGGAGTTGGTAAGCATTAATGACACACTTTTTAGGTCAAACAACTATAAAAGGGCAACAGAACAGACTCATTGTTCACCACGACCAAAGCAGAGCGACGAGAGTGATTTTTGAGTAGAAAGTGATAGGATCATAGAGTGACCACAACTCAACCACCATCACTCCAAAGAAAATTAGAAACAACACTTGGTGTATACAATAAGTTCTACGACAACCAACAACTCTATTTTACGTATTTCACAGAAAGCCCTAAATCTGAAAATGGCTACAACTTCAAGAACTGTGAAATCAAAGAAAAACCAAGAAGGATGAGTTTAAGCTCATCAAGAATTTGGCATGTGAGGAACCACACTACAAGATTCACCCTGAGGTTTCCTCACAACCCAATGATGCTATGGCATTCTCACGAATACCAGCTAGGGTTTTTCTCGTTGAGGACATTCAAACATTTATACACTGCAAGATTGCAGAAATAGGTGATTCAGAGGTTGAACAAGATTATAAGAAGCTATGTAATGAAGATGGAACATTGAAACATGAGCATAAACATATAGAAGTGAAAGGGATCACTAATGCCCTGTTATTCCTGAAAGGTTTCAAAATTGAGTGGATTTGGTTAGTACTGAGCCGAATGCACAATCAAAAACTATGGCTGGATGAACTGAAGATGATAACCCAAGATGTTATCCATGCAGTCACTGGTTACCCTGTAACCGAGAAGGTAAAAGCACTGAAGCATCCACCCAAGGCTGAGACTGAAAATATCACAGGAGCCAAATGGGACAGCAGAGGACTAAAGGTATCAACCATCACCGATGATGAGATGAAATTCAGAGCATCTGTTATCGGTTACAAATTCTTCAAAGCAAATAGAATGAACAACATTGCATCTGATTCAGTAGACACAGCTTACAAGATTATAAAAAGGGAACACAGTTGGACTTATCCAAACTTCTATTGTACCAGTTGGAAGAAAATTTGAAGACTATACGGAATGCTAAATCAAACACATGTAAGGTTGGCTCACTTATTATGTGCATTTTCTTCTACTTTCAAGAAACATTCCCATCGATAGGAGATGTGAAATGGGATAGCACAAAACTGGTCACCATGCAGATCAGTGAACACATAGCCTCACTGGGAGATAATTTTGAAACAATCATGGATGAATACTTTACTGTATTCAAAGACCAAATGTAGAAGAGGGTAAGGATCCCCGAGAAACTCATTGAGAAGTTCAAAGATGAAATATGTTTCATGGTTGATACAAAACACACTTATATCAAGCATGTTGTACCAAGGAAAACATGGATTCAACCATTAGAATATGAGATAAATATAGATCAAGCATCTAAAGCAATTGATGCCTTGATGAATGAACCTTTGGACAAGAAACAACCTAAGTTTGGAACTTATGAGGAGGCCAAATCAAGAATAAAAGTTGGCCTGGTTGTAAAGAAAATTGTCAGGAAAAAGGACAAAATGGTCAAAAACCTCAAGAAAATATTATCGGCAACAGAGGAAGAAACCGAGCAGGAAGAGGAAGTTGAAAAGGACGAAAAAACTAAAGGATAGCTAGCTATCGGTGAAGCTGAAGAAAAGAATTAATCTGAGGCCATAGAGTGCAGATTCACCACCTCCTCCACCAACTAAGAAATCAAGGACCATAGTTGCTTCTAGAATAAGAAGCTAAACATCTAAGGATTCAACTCCTTCACCTTTGAAGAAAGGAGAAGTAAGAACATACAAGAGGAAAGCAACCACACTGAAAAGAGGGCCAAACAAAAGATTAAGGAAGCTCATCAGGACCTGAGAAGATATTGAAGACATTGAGAAAGATGAAGATGTAGAGGCATAAAATGTCAAGGTTAAAACTCCAAAGAGCATTGATGACATCTATAAATCTATTGCAAATTCAGGATCTATCACAGATTTTAAGATTAGAAGATGGTTGAAACTAGATCCAGAAGATCAGAACAAAGTTGAAGATGTCATCATAGTAAAAATGTACAAGTTCAAATATGTACCGATTCAGTTTGAAGGCAACAATGTACCAAGGGAACTCTTGGATAGACTATATCCTAGATGGGCATTTGCATTGAAGAATGAGAAGTAAATAAGAGAAAGAGTACTTGTTACTCTCATGCCATCTGAATCCAAAAAAGAAGAAATTAATGAAATGATGGAGAAACATAAAAAGGAATTCTCACCAAAGTTGAGAGACTAAAAATTTCTTGAAGGGGGGCTTATAGAGCTTGAACAAGAAAGCCACAAGAAATGGTGTAAAATTCTAAATAGACTGATTGAGGAAGAAACCCCCGAGAAAGACCTAAAATAGAAAGATGTTGATAAGGCAACTCAATAACAGATCTTAATAAAAGATACATAAGATGATACATCTATTTAGACAAGGAAGAAGAAGACACAACCGACAACAAAAATATGGATGTTGCAGATGAAACATGGCCTGACACCACAAAGGACAACATTGTGGACAACACAATCATCGACATTACCGATGATCCAGTATAAGAAGTTAATAAATATGAAGATGTCAATGTTACAAAGGACACAACCGATGAGAAGGACACAACAGTTGATAATGCACAGGTGAACATACCAGGAAATATGCCAATATTGATACAAGCTATCAATATTCTAGAAGAAAAAGACAAGTCACCTGTAAAAGATACTCCCAAGGATGCAGGGGAAGAAGAAAAGAAAGACAACACCGATGATCAGAAAGACATCAAAGATACTCATACAGTAACCGATACTGATAAGGTAACTGAAGGAGATACAAAGAAAGAAGATGGAGACACAACAGAGAAGGATGCACAGACAAAGACAAATGAAGTGCATAAGGACACCAATGAAGGAGATAAACTAAATGATGGCACTCTTGAGGATACTGAAAAGGTTTCTACTGACAATGTAAAGGTTGATGTAGATACGTCTACAGAAAACTGACAAGCTGAAACCAAAACAAAGCAACAAAAAGAAGCACCACAAATAAATTCATCAAGCACAATGGACAAAGATGAGAAGATGGATATGGTATGCACTCAAGTGAAACTCTGAAGAAGAAGAAGAAATCCAAAAAGAGTAAGTTGGAAGTCACATTAGATGAAATCATTGAAATCCCCAAATGTGACCCAACCACACTTGATTATGAAGCATTGACAGAATACAGTGAAATATGCCAAAGGAAGGCATTACATGAGAAGCTGAGGAAACAACACTGAGAGTCCATGGTACTAGAAAAAATAAGGGACATATTGCACTAGATTGTACCCGATGTTGATATTCATCAAACTAAGCCAATTCTTGATCAATTAGCCACTCTCACCGAAGAAATAACAACACAAAACATTGATGCAGAGAAGGCAATTGAGGAGAGAGCGGAGCTGAAATACCAGAAGAAACTCATTGAGAAAATCAGTCGAGAAGTGGCAGTTAACAAGGTAAAGTTGTCAGAATTCATTAATGAATTAGATCCAATTATAACTGAAGCTTTTTCCTTGATTCAACAACTAAGCACAATAGAAAAGTTCACTAAAGAGAATAGTGACAACATAGAAAAGCTAGATATAGATCTAGCTAATAGTGCTCAAAGCTTAACCACCGATGGAGACAATGCACTAAAGCTGCATTATGAGAAAATCATTAAAATAAAAAGGTTAAGGTAGGAACTGTGGGAAGCAGAGACACACTTCAGGGAAGAAGTCACTGAGCTCCAAGCTCAACTTCTACTGAATCTTACACTGCTTCAACAACACATCAGTTCAACATGGCAACTGATAGCAACCCCCAAGATGTCTATAGTAGAAAACATCTATGATATGCATTCAAAGATAGCACTCGAGCACATGGCTCTAGAGAACTTAAAGGAACAATGGGAGAAAATGATGGAAGACATGAAGTCTTCACACTCCCACATTTTTGATAAGCTATAAGGTATAGACCTTTGCCCTTAATATCAAAAAAGTGGGAAAATGATATGTATATGTATATTCATATGGGGAAAATGATATGTATATGATATGTACAGATAGGCAGGCAGTATACAGTACTATACCGGCATATACATAGGGGGAGTCATGAAATGACTAAGAATATGACTAAGGATTATATATGTTGTATATACTTAACATTTTGTTAGTATTTTGCACATATCAATTTTTGATACTAATGTCAAAGGGGGAGATTGGTGACATTAATTTTCCATTAGTATGCAAATAGCACTTTTGGTAAGCATACACCGAAAGACAAAACAAAGAGCAAACCAAAAATTAGATATAAGGAGATCATCAAAAATGGCTAAGTACAAAGAGAACAGATGACACAACTTTGTGTGTACACCAAAAATGTAAAGTCAGAAGGATAAAGAGGAACCTGGCGTGTAGGATAAAGTGCAAACCAAGAGATAGTTAAAGAGAAAACCAAGAGAACAAACCTAAGAGGCAGTCAACTGATTTTAGAGCATAACTGACCGACAGAAATCGAGAGTCAGTTGCAGCCCGCAAAAAGTGGATCTGACATCCACGTCAAATAAAGCAATCTTATTCTATTTATAAAATCTTGATTTGTTTTTAAAACCATTTATTTAGGGACAAGAAACATGAATGTAAGTGCTTTAACCAGTCTAACTAATTTAAAACACATAGACTAGGAGATCAAGGTAAAAGTTGTAAACCTGATCTTAGAGTTAACATTATTTTTTGTGAAACTTGATGATGTCAATCCATCTTATAAATAGATGATGAAATCATTCATTATACATGTGTGAATATAGAAGAGAGGATGAATGAAGCCTACGAGCACGTCTATGGATCCGATTGAAATTTTCAAGAACCAGAATAACAAAAGGTGAAATTGGTTAGCAAGAACCAAGAACAGAGACTATCGAGAATCAGAGGTATTACTCAATCACATTAGGTGATAATCTTATTCATGTAAACTCAAATGGATCTGTATCAGTAATAGGAGATTGCATTTACCAGGTCAAATTGTAATTTTCTATCATTTTAACAAGTGGAGCAAAGTGTAAAAATACTTTCAAGGAAGGTGGATTTAACAGTCAACCTACAAATCTCTTAACCGAGTGCACACTCAAAAGTGTTGCTAAAGCTCTTAACCGAGTAGAATTTAGCAGGTCTCCATAGATACTCTTAACTGGGTAGATCATCAAAACTGATCAAATTGTAAGCCTTAACCGGCCCCTTCCAATCTGCAGATAGTGAAGATTTTGTAGGTGTCATCCCCACCGCAATTTTTACTTCCTTATAGGAGTTTTCTGCGATATCAAATCTTGTGTTATGTATCAATTACTTTCATGAATGTTTCTATGAATGTTCACACGTATGTTAAGTTTATGAATTGATATAACTCACATAAAGATAGTATATATACAATTGATTACACAAAGGTTAATTGATTAAAGGATACAAAAGTTTTAGAGGTATTGATTCACCCCTCCCCTCTTAGTACACACTTCCCATTAATTCCAACAATCTGTATCTTGATAGATAGACTAGATACAATTGAAGTAGTTCTACTTTGTCTAAAGCTTTTGCGATTTTGAGTTTGTTTCAAATTGAAACTTAGAGAAATATTTGTATTATGAAAATGATGTCTACGAATGGGGATTGAAGATACAACTGAACGTTGCCACTAATATATCAAATGTGTAGTTTAAAGAGAATAGGTGCCAATTGCTCTGCTAGAAACTTTTGTTACAAATGGGAGACCAATTTTTGTTAAGGTTCTTGATTTTCACGATAAAGAACATGCTTCCTTGTTGAATGACAGGTGTCTCAAATACTCTATGAATAGTATAATGTCTAATACTTCAATTTTAATTTATGTGTTACATTATAATTTGTATAAAACATAAATAACATAACCTAAATCATGTAAGGTATATTTTTAGGTCATGAGATTGTATTTGATATAATAACGTTGTCAATTATTTTTAATATTTAAAAAATTAAATTAAGTTCAATATCTAACTGTAAATTGTTGGAAATGTAATCATACATATGTATTTGAAGTGTGTCACTATAAATATTTCATTTCAAAATGCTCAGAAAAAAAATATAAACATAATGTCATTTATTCAATATACATGTCAATTATCAAATGGTCAATTTGAACTGAAAACTATTTACTTAAATAAAATAGAATAATGTTATGACAGAGAATGTGAAAATAAAAATTGAATAATAAAAATTTGTATACTTTCAATCTTTAAAAAAAATAAAAAAAATTCAATCAATAATTCTTAACAATGAATGTATTTGTTATTGTACACATATATTTATGTTTTATTTCCTTTAATTTTTGAAATAAATTTACTTTGTGATAAAATAAAAATAATAATTATTAAAAAATTTAAAACTATTTAAAGTTTAAATAAGTTTTAAATTATTTTGTAATAAAATCATATTAGAAAATTTATAAAATTATTTTATTGCAATATTTAGATTATCATTTTTATGTATTGAATCACAGTGCTCAATCTAATGTAAAATATTATATTAAACCTACAATTAGGGTTGTGGTTATTATTAAGATTAAGTTTATAGGTAAATGACTTCATAGCTGAGTTATGCATCAATCACATTAGGGTTATACTTTAATGAGGGTTAGTGTTCAACTAGGGTAAAGTTTAAGACTAGGGTTTAATTACTATTAAGGTTAGAGTTAGTATTGAGAATCAAACAGGGTCGGGGTTAATATTAGAATTAGAAGTATAGTTAAGATTAATTAAAGGGTTACAATTAAATTAAGATTACAATTATTATTAGGGCTAGGTTTTAAATAGGTTTGGAAATGCAATCACACATATATGTATTTGAAGTGGGTTGATATAAATATTTCTTTTCAAAGTGTTGGAAAAAATGATATGAATAAAGTGTCATTTATTCAAGATAATGATTGGCGTGCGGATAACTATTAACCTAAATAAAATATAATAATGCTATGGTATAAATAATGTGAAAAGACAAATTACATTATCGAAATTTGCATGCTTTCAATCTCTAAAATCAATAAAAAAAAATCAATCAATAACTATGAATGTATTTGTTACCATGATGGCGTCTATTGACTATTAAGAACACTTACATCTACTTCTAGGATATTATAATTTTAATATTTAATATTTATAATTAGTTAAAAATTAAAAAAAATATCAAAGAGAAGATAAAAAAAAAGTATTGTAAAATTTGATATAGAAAAAATGTATCTTCCCAACTATAAAGGATATCAATTTACAAAATTACAAGCTCTATATTACATCTCCAAATTAGGCCCTTTCTTTCTAGACATTAGAGGAATAACCTACTAATTAAAAAAGCACATTTAAAAAGTAAGAAAGAATGATAAATAAGGGAATAAGGATAATTAAACCACACGTTATCCATGGAATAAAAACTAGGATGGAAAAGTTATCATGCCACTTATAAGCAATGGGCACTACATAAAGTTATGGGCATCCCTCACAAACATTAATTTGCTAAGGTAGATAGTGGGGGGATGATATGTGTATCTATTTATAGTTATTATTTTCTTATACTCATTCATTGTACATTAGATTAATTGGAGAAGAGTGTGTTGCATATTAAGACTAAATATTAGAGAATTTTGTATCTTAAATCATTGATTCTAAAATGTGTGTGTGTGTGTGTGTGTGTGGTCGGTAAATGACATAAGCCTTGATTTTTATTATTTTTTAAAAAGAAATAACAAATTTTCCTCCATTCAGTGCGGGCACTAGAGGAAAAGAATGGAGGCAAGAAAAACATCCGGTCTTGCCCCGGACTGAGGTCTAGATACTAATACAGATGGTTTAAGGGGCATTCCCCTTATTACATAAAATAATTACAAGGGCATTCCCTTGTTTACATCTTATTAATCTAAGGGTCGTCCCTTAGTTACAAACTTACATAAAATAAATTACAATTAGGTTGATTAGATGGATTTGGATTCTTGAATACAAACTGTCCTAGACTTCTCTGGATAACTGGCTCTTGAACTTCCTTATCAATAGTTTGTACATCTTTAATGCTTAAGAATGTTGATCATTCCTACACAATTAGAAATATCCACATACTATTCTTTCTAATCACTATATTGAGACTGTTAGTAACTTGATGAAATAATATGTTCAAATACTGCTATAAATTTGAAGAACATTTGAATAGTATTCCCATTTTATTCCTGGATTGGTACTCAGCCTATCTCTGGGATTAATATCATTGTTTCATTACTTAATAATCTAAATTTTTGCCCTTAGCATATGACTATTGAGAAAATATTAGCCCGTATATATAAATGAAGGATCAGACCATCAGTCATAAACAACATAAATGTGTAGTTAATTAGGCCAGGAAATTCATTAAAACAAAGATATAAGAATATGAAAGTTCATATATCCATCCAAGGTTGTTGCAGCCCTATAATTTCTTATCTGAAAATTATTTAGTATTTATGTAAGAAATTATCAGGGCTACAACAATCCTAATGGGAAATAATTAGATTTGATGGTTTAATTATAAAGTTTGATTTATATCCTAATCAAAGTTAAATTTCTGCAACAAAGTGAATCTATTAACGCTAAAAAGTAGAACATTGAGCCTAGATTATTAACAAAAGATAAATGTTCTACTACTCATTTGAGAAATCACAAGTGTTAAAGATTTAAAGTATGATAGTATACAAGAAAACTAACTAAGTACTATTAGTAAAACTATAAGTGTATGTAAGTACCCATAAGTGTCTGTATGTATCCGTAAGTGTTTGTATGTGTCCATAAGTATCTATGTGTGTTCATAAGTGTCCTTAAGTGTCAGTAATTAAAAAAACTAACTTGATACTAATATTAAACTTCGGTACTCAAGTAATAATGTTATAATGTTGTATCAATTTCCATGAACTAATTATGACTAGATTAATTCAAAATAATCCATCAATCACTGTCATATTCTGCATGATATCTCACATTTTAGAATAGTTACTAACGTGTAGAAGATCACATAACTTAATAATAATAATAATAATAGTTATATTATTGAAGAATAAGTAGAAAAACCTAAATTTGTCGGTTGACAACTCCCCCATCCCTCCTCATAGGAATACATAGATTATTGTCTACGTTATCCAGTACTGTGCCCAGTTCAACCAGAAGAAAATGTTTAAACAAACTTAAGCACATTTTGTAAATAGCATCCTTGTCTCTATCTACGAGAAGGATTGTAGTGGCAAACATTGCTATTAACTCGGTGTTGGTTTTAGGACTATCTTCTAACTTAGAGAATTCCCTCCCCACTATTTTGAGCATAGTCCTAATGATAAGGGGGTGTTTGGAATCCATAATCATCAATAGCCTTCTCTCATTGATTTCTCCCCAAAAGGCCATCACCCTCTTCCTGACTTTCATCCTTTTTATGTATCCATGGCTAACAAGATAAATTCCTATATGTTTGAATACTTGCTCACACCTTTATTTAAGCAAAAATCTCACAAACCAAAGAACATCACCACTAATTATCATAATTGCCTGAAATTTTAGCTAGATTGTTGAGTACTATATTCGTGTGTCATCACTACAAGGAGTGTTTGCATGGTATGAAGATGGAAAAAAAACTATACCTTATTATCTCATAATTACTAATAGTGTCAATAGTACTTAGGAGCATATGTCACAGTTGTAGGATTAGACAACCTTTTTAAATTTTTTGCACTCATGCTTATCTAATCTCGTTGAGGTAAGCATTGGCACATAGATATTTATTCCCCGTTAAATATAATTCTCAGGTATTCCCCGTCAACCCCTATGTTAGCAAGATTGTCCGCCAATTTATTTCACTCACTAAACATGTTTTTAAATCTTATATTTTTAAAATTTTTAATTAAATATAATGCACATTCTAATTTGGAATGTAACATCTAGTTTGGAGTTTTTTCTTTCCTTAATGCATTTATAATGTTCTGAGAATCTCCCTCTATTTCAAAATTTGTTATTCCTATCTCTACACTCAAAATAAGTCCTTTTATTAAAGCCTCCATTTCAACCATATTGTTAGTAGTAATTTATAAAGGCTTAGCCATCTTAGCTAAGCAGTGGCCTTCTTTTGAATGTAGGATACAACCCAATCCAGCTATTCCCAGATAACCTCTCAAAGCTACATCAAAATTGAGCTTAGTCCAACTTGTCAGAGGAGAGTTCCATTTACATTCAGCTTGAGCCTCACCTTTGTTAAGATCCTTCGAATACAAAAGAGGAGGGTTAATTAAATTAAACCAATTTTTACGCATTTTTCCATCCCAAGATGAGATGGTGCCTTCCTTGTTGTGGGTGTTCCTCTATCTATTATTAACTACCTCAATCATATATGCTTCAATTTTATTAAGTAGGGATTCTATATCCATCTTCTCATCATGGAAGATTCTCCCATTCCTCTCTTTCCATAATTACCAAATTAAGATAGAGGGGGAAACCTTCCAAAATAAATTGTAGATATTCTTACCTCGTCCCATCGACCAATTTTTGAGATGTTCAAGAAGACTGATCGACGTAGCTATTTTCCAATTAAGTTTTGAGCACAATCATTGCCAACATTTTGTGGCAAAGGGATAATTCAGGAGTATATGATCAATAGTCTCTAAATATTCTTCACATAATGGGCATCTTGATGGGCCTTCAAATTCCATCTTGGCAAACCACTCCGTTGTAAGGATTCTCTTTTGAAGAGAAGACCAAAGAAACATACTAGCATTGGGAAAACAAGCTGGATCCCAACATAGGTTCAAAGGTAGGTCTATTTTTTGCCACTGTTGGGATTCAATATTTTTCCCATACTGATATTTAACATTATATATCCCATTTTTTAAACCCCCAAATTAGCTTGTCACCTCTCTCCTTGTGGTTAACAAATCTATCCTTTAGCATCATTTATAGCTCCTTTATTTCTTCTAAAGATAAGAGAATACTATCTAGTGATTTCCATTGCCAACCACCAATTATATTATCATTAGTTTTGGTTTTATAATCCTTCACATATTTGCCCCAACTTGAAGATAAGACTATTTTAATTCTAGGCGATAAATTCAGACTATCTAGAGGGGGGTGACTATCCCATGAATCTTCTCAGAATAATGCTTCCTACTCCTGGCCAACATCTCAAGTTAAGTAATCAAATATCAAAGGTCTACAATCCAACATGAAATTCCAAACTCTTGATCCCATGGGAGGGTTCCTAGTTTGGAAAAGGGAGACCGAATTGGAACTTCTTAGGTATTTTTGGTAAAGAATTTTAGCCCACTTCCTATCATGTTCTTGGTACATTCGCCAGACAAGTTTAGCTCCTAACGCCTTATTTTTCCAATCCCATTTCTTCATGCCTAACCCTCCAAATTCTTTAGGTTTGAAAATATTGTCCCATTTGATAAGAGCTAGTTTCTTGTTTTTAGACGTACCTTGCCAAAAGAATTTCTTAAGTTTTATGTCCAAATTCTTTTTGATTCCTTGGGAGAGAGGTAAGCGGTACATCTGATATGTTGGAATTGCAGACAAAACTGCCTTTATCATAGTAGTTCTACCTCCAATTGTGAGCCACTTGCCTTTCCATCTCTCCATCTTATGATCTCATTTTTCAAAAACTTGACTCCATAGTTTACCCACCCTTACACATTTAGTGTATTCCTAAATATTTACAAGGAAAAGTTCCTATTTTCTACCCCATAATGTCACATATATTCTTTTCTAATTCAGGATTAGTGTTTAGGAAATTTATTTTTTATTTATTTGCATTCACCATTTGCCCAGAGGCTTGTAGGTAAGAATGAACGATTAGTTTAAAGCTTCTAGCTTCTTCCTCGGAGCTTTCCCTTGGTAAAATGGTGTCGTCCACAAATTTTTGGTACATGAAATTAGGTACTTCTTTTGTAACTTAACCCCTTTAATATTCCCTTCAGATTGAGCTTTTTTTATTGCTCTTCCAAAGGCTTCAACCATGATAATGAAAAGAAAAGGGGAAATTGGGTCCCCTTGTCTTAGGACCCTAAATATGTCAAAATAACCTTCCGGAGTTCCATTAATGAGAAGGGATATTTTAAGGGTTGAAATACACTTAAATATTAGATTTATCCATTGCTTTGAAAATCTGAAAGCTTCCAAACTCTTACAGAGAAACCTCCAATACACTTTATCATATGCTTTCTGAATATCCAATTTCATTAACATACAAGATTCCTTATTAGTATGGGCTGAATGTTTTAGTTCTTGGATTATTATTATCCCATAAAAAATTGATTGGTTTGGTACAAAGCCAATTTGTTTGTCTGATACTATTTTTGATATCAATGTTTTAAGCATGTTAGCTAGGGCTTTAGACAAAATTTTGTATATAGTATTGCATAGGGCTATTGGCCAAAAATCCCCTAATTCTTCATAACTAGGTTTTTTTGGTATTAAAGCTATGAATGTGGTATTGATCTCGGTTAATAAATTCCCTGAGTTTCTACTTGCTTCAATAGCCTCCCAAAGATCGCGTCCTATGAAATCCCAATATTTTTGGAAAAAGAAAGCCTGGAAGCCATCTGGACCTGGGGATTTTTCAAGGTTGAGTTGGAAAAGGGCTTCCTTGATTTCCTCAAAAGAAAATTTCTTATTAAGGAATTTATTTTTCACTTCTGAGATAACTTTAGGGATGGATTCCAACATCTTTTGTTGAGCTGTTAGATTCAAGGATTCCCAGTTATTCAAAATATTGGTATAATATCCTATAAATTCTTTTGCTAGATTATCAGGGTCTTCAATAATCTCCCCATCCATATTTTTAATTTTTGAGATTCTGTTAATATTTCTTCTATTCATAGTTTTGTTATGAAAAAAATTTCGTGTTACTATCACCTTCTGATAACCAATTCTCGCGAGATTTTTGTTTCCAATAGATTTCTTCTTTTGCTAGAATACTTTCTTGTTTAGCTAATAATTATTTTTCTTTAAAATATTTGGCATTATCCATTCCATACTTAATAACTTATTCATTAAGTTTACTAAGCTCTTCTTTGTTATCTAATTTGTCTTAAAAAATATTTTTGAAATGTTCTTTATTCCATCTTAAGATTTTTTCTTTGAGATTTTTTAATTTAGCAACTAAATAGAACATTTTTTACCTCTTAAAGCTTTCTTCATTCCACCACATTTTAATGATCTTTAAAAAGTCCTGGTCCAAAAACCACATTTTTTCACATTTAAATGGGTTCCCAGTTGGTAAATTCTCCTATAACTTGTGTATCTCATTAAAATATTTTAATCTTATGGATATATTTTTTATTTAAATTTTTTATATATGTTGTTTGATAGGTTTTGAAAGTTTTGAAGACTATTTTGGTGCACATAATCTTAAGTTTCTTTAACCATAATCTATTGGTCATTTGAAATATAGAGTGTGAATTCCCAATACTTTATGATAGATTTATTAACATATAATCTAGGTGAATAAATTAATAGTAATTCTAACTTTTCTGTCAAACTTATTCATTTATCTCACAAGTTTTTAAAGCATGACATTCTTATTTCCTTGCATTTGAACAAGTACGAATCACTCTTATCTTCTAGAAATAGGATAAAAAAATTATAAGATTAATTGAAGGTAGGATATATATTTTATTTGTTTCAAAAAAAATTTAAAAAAAAACTATAAATTAATGTTATTAAAAAAATAAAATTTAATAAATATTCTAAATTCATAACTATTTTAACATTAGATTTATTTTGATTGTAAAACTTATGATAGTAAAGCCTTTCAACTGATACAATTATTTCTACGAAATAAAGTTTATTTCTCATTCATAATTGAGTATTTTATTATTATTTACTAATATCTAGTGTTGACATCAAAATGATATCTCTTGTCTTATTTTCCATAAAAAATTTAAAAATGTAGGTATGCTAGTTTAATTGCAATTTTAAGCAATAATTTCCAAACGTGATGATGAAAATGGGTGGGCCACAAAATATTGAGGGGATATTATTTTATAACAAGGACGCAAAGTGTCAAAGTTTTTGATTAAGGTAAAAACGGGTTATGAAAGGACCCCGAAACCTTTTACAAAAAGTTACAAGAGATAGGCATCAAAGGCACATACAAACAAAGAAAGCCTGCGACGAACAAAAGGCAAGACGCAAAGCGTCAAAGTTCCTACCTAAGTTAAATGTAATTTGTTGAAAGCTAATGAGTAAGAAATTATAGCAATTGAAGTTTTAATTTTGGAGAAGAAATAGATTATAGAGTAGCAAATGTTACAACATGACATTTACAACATTTTGTATTTCAATAAGATTATATGTCGATGAAGCATATACAAACATTTGTTACATATACAATCTTAATATTGACTTGACAATACACTATAGCAGGAGCCTGTAAATACAAAGTAGCATGTAGTATAGAGTATTATTAATAGAGTGAGTCAATTTGAATATGATATAATGAATGTAAAATAAAATAAAATATGCAGTTGTTGTTTGATTGACACTTTTCTCTCTTACAACAAGCATAACTTGTAACTTGATGTAGCAAGTAATAGTTTTCAAAAAGAGAGATATCCATGAATTTTGTTTTGTGTGTTTTTGAGTACCTACAAATTCAGTATCATGGATATTACAATGAATATTAGATGTGGTGGAGGAGATATTGAATGCAATTTTTTGAATGAAAAAAATAATTTTCTTTGCACCATTCATAGATATAAACTACAAAAGATCTCGTAAACTTTATCAATGAGATTCAATTGTAGAGTTAAGCAAAAACCCAAAAAGCCTACCCATGTAAAAACATGCCTAAACCAAGAAGAAGTAAAATAGGTACTCACAGAAGTAACTCAAGGAAGAAGAAATTACAATAAACAAATAAAGGAATTCATGAAAATTTTGCAGCAGAAATAAGGAATCATACCAAGCTAATCAAACAAGAAAGAAATTTTTCAATTACAAATCATTACACAATAAGCATTTTCCATGACAGAACAAGATAGAGGAAGATTACACTCAACTTACTAGTGATTCGCAAGGGGGATAAACTGTGAATGGTTGTGTAAGCCAAACTAAATCTTAATTAAACATTTTCATCACCTAGTTTAAAAGAAAATGAAGTTGTAACAAAGTAAAGACATTTTAAGAATGAAACTAATGAGCGGACTAAGCCCATGTATAGAAGGAAAAATAAATGTAAGCATAAGCTCTGCTATCCTATGAATAATGATTTGTTTTGTACCATTAATCTAGAGCATAAAAGAGGAAAAAATATTAGAAAATTAAGATGGATTTGCAATAACTCAACAAAGAAAAAGCATACAAAAAAACACAAGAAAAAGGAATGCACCTGCATGAAATCTCTAAAGATCTGACTATAGAACCACTGTTCTCAACTCTCTACTTTCTTATGACAATCTGGAAGAAGGTTTGAGAAAATATAGTTGAAGAGAGATTCCCTATATTTAATGTGCAATGAATGCATCAACCAAATTCTTCCACTCACATATAAAATCTGCACTTAAAATAATTGGAAACAATTCACAAAGTCCACGTACAAATATTCATCTACAACATAAAGGTAAGCTCAAATAAATATTAAGATGTTGACTTTTAATATATAAGATCAAAAGGTCAAAATTTGTCACATGTGTAATAAAATGGACGAAGACCTACCCTTATGACCAAAAGACAAGAGAAGTTGTGAGTCACTTTCTCACAAACTTTATGTCACATCTTGTATGGTATAGAATTGAGTTTAATGTCAAAGTTAAAAGATAAAATAAAATTTGATTCAACCAAAAGTAGGGGTGAGAAGCCACCACTTCACTAATCCAACCAATCAAAGTACACAAGTATTTTTATATCAAATTATTTAAATAGATATATAAATGAGAACTATGGAGAAAAAATAGCAAAAACTAATAATTAAAAAAAGAAGCCTATGAGATAAATATCCCATTGATTTCTGAAGATTTGTGAGGATTTACATTTAATACGCAAAAGATATTCTTGGATCTTATTAGATATGTTGTTAGATTTATTTATTTTATTTTATGACTTGTCTTATCATATAGTGGTAGATATAAAGTTTGGAAAAAAAATATTAATTTCTATCAACAAAAGGCAAAAAGCCTCACTCATGACTGTAGCAAGCTTCTCCAATAAGAAGAGAAATAAATGTTTTTAGTTAAATTAATAAAATGTCAATATATATTAGAACTATACAAAGTAAAAAGTTTTTGAAAAATAAAGTGCTATGATTGGTTCAACTAATAGCAAAAAAGAAACTCCATGAATGCATAAGTATTCCTACCTTTGGTAGGAACTAATAATATAATGGTGAGCTGTGTGGTTGAATCACATAGTAGCGTGACATAGAAAATGAAAATATTTTAAAGCCCTGTAAGGAAGCAATGACCGTTAATGATTTCTCATAATATTTCAAATCTAATACTAAATCGATGATTTTTCGCCAATCACCAAAATGATGAACAACCATGATTATAATAATGCTTTCTATGATGTCAAATTGATATAAGTCTCATTATTTTTGAAAATGATGTGTAGACAATTTGTTTTTTTCATAATCTAGAGTGTTTTGTTCATATCAGTAATTTCAAATATCTATTACAAATAAGATATAATCAATAGCCAAATGCTTGATTTTTAGCTGAAATTAATGGTGAATGCTTTAATAGCATTTTTCATTTTGATGAATGTTACTTGCTTTGTGCCATGATAATTTAATATGGTTGGTGGAGGCAATGATAAGGTGAAAGAGAGTTGTAATTTTCTAGAGAACTTTGAGAGATCGATGTGATTCTTGTTTTGCAAAGAATTAAAATGGATTTTAGGTAAAGCAATTGTTATGATTTCTAAATAAATTCATAATTACACACTTTATCTGAAGAGAGAGGGAAAACTAGGAGGAATAGTAGAGCGAACATAGTGGGAGACAGAGCGAACAAAATGGGAGTGCCTGCAAATTCATGAACCCAGGATCTCATGGGGTGATGATGCTCTTGTAGACCCTCCACTATCATCTGACCCTGTTGGCACACAACGAGGGTATTTTCCTCAACGGGTTTTCAAGGATGGTGGTTGGATGGAGCTGGAACTAGAGGCTTATGTGACAAATAACTTATGGCAGGAGGACATGGAATATCGGCCACAGTAGTTTTTCACTGGTGGAAAATGGGTTGATAAGGGGAATGAAAAATCATAGTCTTCAATGGGACACTGGGCTTCACTAAATTGTTCTCATGGAAAAAAATTTAGGGCACAAAGGAATGAGTTGGTCAGGTATGAAGGGTTTCACCCAAGGCAACAGTTTACAAATTATAGGTCGGGTACTACTTACAACTTCTTCAAGAATCCCCATTTTGTGCCACTAAGGATGACTCAACGTCGTCTCAATACCTTGAAGGGTAATAAAAAAAAATATTATCTAGGCTTCCACACCACTCTAATAAACAACAGGGGGATCACTCATCTTTGTTTCCACAAAACCCTAAAGGGGGAAATATGGATAAATCTAGGCCAAAGAAGTTTATTTCAAAAAACCCTAATGGGGATGTTTTTGTTAGCAATAATAGTCCACCAACACAACTAAGAGGGGGGAGTGAATCAATTGTGAGCCAAATAATTTAACTTTAATCTTTATAAACCAATTACTCAATGCAAACCCGAACACATCAAATACAACACCATAACACAAGTAATTATTGTCGAGGAAACCCTAATAAGGGAAAAAAAACCCGATGGGAATTAGCACCCACAAATAATGTACTAAAAGTATAATATCCCTATTAGGAGATTTAGCCTTGTTAGGAGTTGATTATTAAAAACAATATATAGTTCATGTTAAAGGACAGACCCTGTTAGGAGTCAGGAGAAACAAGAGGCTCACTTCCTAGGCACATTGCCCAAATGTGAAGGTTATATCCACCTTCTGGACTCACTATCCAAAATATAGATATAAGAGTAACAATAACTAGTGAACTGACTAATAGCAACTTGCTTTGCTTAAACAGTTCCAACGAAGTTCATCACAATCACTATCTCTGCTCTACATCCAACAGAATTTACAAATACAAGCTCACAACTTCCACATCACACCTCCATACTACCTCACCAAGAAATAACTTTCTTTTATATAAGTTTACAATAAACAATTAGGTTGGCATGTTAAGACTTCCCTAATGCACAAACAATTATATAGACCCTTGATAAGATACACACGGTACCTTACATAAGTAAACATCATTTACAGCTCATTAATTATACTCCAAGGTCTGTAATCCATGTTCTCCATCCTCTAAACATGTTTCATCACTGTAGTCAGCCACAAATAGATCTTCTCAAGATCACACGCTTCAGCTGACGTCACCAAGAAAAAAATGACCCAAAAATCACAAGTAACATTCTCCATCATGTCTTCTACCACACATTAAGCTCACAAATCATAACTCGTGCTTGCATCCAAGTTATCTCCAAAAATCAGAGACCAACTCTTTCACAATTCTCTATCACTATTTTGTAACCAGTCTTGACCAAAACAACTATAACTTATGCCAACAGTAAGATTAAGCCAATCCACCTTAGATATAAGATCACCGATCATCCTTGTATACATCTCCATGATTGCATGCTTTGAAATCTCATACAGTGTCTGTACACTTCTGTCAATCTTATATGTACCAGTGATAACCAGTCTGTCTGAGACTTCAACTGAAACATATGTTGACATCAATGATGAAACATGAATGTCAATACCTATAACATAGAAAAATTCCAACAATTTTTTCAAAGAATGCTAACGGGGATGAAAAATGACATTCTAATGCACAATATTGGAAGCTCATTCCTTGTATTACACCATGAATGAAGATTGGAGAGGCCATGAATTGGAAAAGAGGGGAATCGTCATTCAGGTTTGGGGTGAGATGATTCCACTATCAACACTTCGCAAGAAAATAAACTCAGAGTTGTATGGCATATTATTCTTCCAATTATTATCAACCCATACTTGTGTTCTCATATTTGGTTTAGTAAAAGATAGGCAAAAGGATTTGGCTAAAAGTTATATCAATCTAGAATACAATGTCATTACAATTTGTGAATGGAAGCCTATTTTTCAAGAAAAACATTATTCACCCATGATTTCTTTATAGTGGTTCTCTTTTCCTGATTTACCCTATGAATTCCATGAGTTCCAAACCATTAAAGCCATTGCTAGCTTGTTCATCTCTTTTGTTCATCTGTATTCTACTTTGGTAGAGGGTCATTTGTTGATGTGATTTTGTGTCATTGTGCCTGAATCATCTGTGATTCCCTACTCTTGAAAGATTCAATCCCCTCTTGGTTTACGATGTCAAAATATTGTATGGGATTCAAATCCATTTTACAGGCTCTAATTGTTATTGATTCAAAGTTTTTTGATCAATTCAAGAAGGTAGTTTCTCAAGTTTTTGAGATTACCACCACTAAATTGCATCACAAATCCTCTCCTCATCATTTTTTCCCCCCTTCCTCCTCCATTCCAATGTCCATACCTTTTTTTGATCCTTCTTCATCTCCATCCCTTGCTCTTGTCGATCCTCTATTTTTCCCTCCCTCGCCTCCATCTTCTTCAACCATAACCTCATTGGTCATTCTGTCCTCCCTACCTGAGATATTGTCTTTTAAAATTCATCCTCCCCCATCTCTTAATTCATCTATTTTTGGGATTGGGGAGAAAACTGAGACTGTCATACCAACAATTGTGGATGGATTAGAGGATCACATTTTAGACATGCTAAATCTAATCAAGGAGATATGGATGTACCTACTATTACCAAGCAAATTGATAACACTATATTGATTAAACCCGATGATAAATTGGTTTCCCAAGTGAACGAAATCTTAACAAAAGCCAACGTAGCTTTAACTGAGGATATAACTGATTCTATCATTGATAGCTTGGATGCTAACTTATCTTGGTTGCAGTATCAAGGGGAAATCCCTTTGTCAATAAATTTGTATGATCTCCTCTCCCCAGATAGGAATTCTGAACTTCATGATGTAATTATTGAGGTCGCCTCCCCTCCTCATACCTTCTCTTGTATTGGATCTTTTATTGTGATACCTATTTTTCAATCGCGTTCCTTAAAGTCTTCCCCTTTATCTTTAGGTAAGAGAAGGGGCATACCAACAAGTGCCTGTAAGACACACCAAGAAATTGATGCTGGGATTCAATCAACTATTCTCTCTGCTAACAGTGGGGCAAACAGAAAGAAATAAAAACCTACCTTTAGCCCTTCATTGACAAGATCACTGATCACTAAAAGAAATTTACGGTCCAAGTACACTATTGAGGGTTCTTTCTCAAAAAATGTTCATAAGAAAAGGGGAAGCATTTCTTCCCCTCAGCACCAATGAGGATCATATCTTGGAACATTAGGAGCTTAAATGCCCCTAACAAAAGTCACATGGTTAAGCGCTAATTAGATAACACCAACTTCACCATAACAATACTTCAAGAAACAAAGATGTCACTCCAAATTGTCGGCCAATTCTTTTCTTTTTGGAATCCATTGAAGGTTTTTTTTTCTCCCTCTGATAGATCCTCGGGGGGCTTGGCCATTCTTTGGGATGAGGACAATATCTCTTTGCAATATATTTTTATGAACAAAAACTAATGCTTGTCAGGGCCGAAATTTGTTCTAACCTTAATTTCTAGCTTTTCTATATTTGTTAGAATTCAAAGAATTCATAAGCCAAGATCATCTGCATGCAAAATAACGTGTTACAAAAGAAAAGCTTGCAGACAAAAAAGTTCTGAAAGAAAAAATATTCATTCAGAGAGGGAATGAAAAATACAAAGAGATCAAACCTTATGAAGGTGATCGAAACCCTAAAAGGGAAACCCTAAAGGGGAAAAATCTAGGTTGCATAGTAATAATTAATAAAAGAATTAATTATTATATGCCTAAAGTTTAGCTTAAGTGAAATAGAGAATAATAAGTGACTTAATAATTAAATCAAGATGATTTAATTAATAAGTGGAATCACTTTATTACTCT
>MU226115.1:1614982-1658300 GCA_018584345.1 Thuja plicata
CCCCCCCCCCCCCCCCCCCTTAAGATAAACTTAGGGAGAAGATAAAAACCTAGAAACAACAACTGAAAGTAGGAAATGGGTCCCGGTAACAAGGCCTGATCAGGTACCCAAGTACAAAAAAATCTCTGTAAAGAGGAGGAAAAGGAGAAAACCCAGTGGGAAAAACCCCTCTCCAAAAAGAGATGAAGCCTATTAAAGGACTGAAGAAGCCTCCAAACTAGATAATATCCCAGAAAATAGGAACAGAGAAAGAACATGTAGAACACTTCTAAAGCATGAATCTGCAAACACTGTTGAAAAATAACTCTTGGAGCCTCCACTGTAATAGAACATGATCAGGTAGAGAAGAATATAAACAAAGCCTGAAGAGCTGATTAATCAAACCAAGAAAGAATTAGAACCATCAAGAGATACCCACCCATAATGCTGAGTAGGGAGAGGTATCACATGCACACTGAAACCGATTGACAAGAAACACTCCATGATGGAGAACATACAAACACATATAAAGGATGGTGTCGTGGAAGGAACACTCACTTGACAAAGGTAGATGGAAAAAAAAGCAAACATCAAACCCCCCATGGCACTTTATAATGTAGTGTGAGTACAATAGAATCTCAAACATGCATTAGATGACACTTTATCTCAGCGTGTTTACAAAAAAATGCTACAGAAAAAGGTGTATACAATATTCATAAAGGAAACGATCCCAGGACCTGAAACATCCAAGATATCCACCAGACTACCATAAAGCAAAAAACTGAATAGAAGATACATGGAGCAGAATATGGGTGTGAGACCCATAGAAGAAGAAAGGAAAATAAAAGCAACTTTTCGATGTCGTGCGGAAGTCAAAAAAAGGAGTCCAAAGGAGCAAGATATTGTGACCGGAGCAAAAAATGGAACCCTGAATTTGATTGAAAAAAAACCCTACAAGGCAGAAAATTAGGTAACCAAACTGAAACAATCAGAATGACCTCGGAATAAGCTTTTTATCGATATCTCGTTTGATGAAAAACACCTCTGTTTGCTCAAGTTATGATAAAAAAACCACCAGTAGGTCAAAAACCAAATGAACCAGAAGAAACCTCAGCCAAAATTGGCAAAGCCCAGCTAAACTGATGAAACCCTCCAAATTTGGACTACCTCCAGAATTCCCACCAAAGTTGGTTAAAAAAAATATTATTTTTTTAATGAAGAAAACAATAAAAACAACATTTTTTTTTTGAAATTTTTTTTTTTAAAAACAAAATATTTTTTTTAAATAAAAATAATTAAAAAACATGTTTTTTTTTAAATAAAAAAAACATTAAAAAAAAAGTACATTTTTTTAAGAAAAAAATTTATATATTTTTTATTTAAAAAAAAATATTAAAAGAAGCATTTTTTTTTATTAAAGAAAAAAAACATAAAAAACTTTATCTTTATTTGTTTTAAAAAAAGATAAAGTTGTCATTTTATCTCTCCTCCATGCAACTGGATATCACAGAAATCAAGGTGGCATGCAAATCGAGGCGGCACAGAAATTGAGACAGAAAGCGTACCAGGGGTCATGCATGAAAAAATAAGGCCCAAATTTCAATTGTGTTCAAATAGGACGTACCCTATATGAAAATAGGGGTTTTGGGGCATTCCGGACACAACCCATATGTCATTTTTTGTCCAAAGTGCTCCCAACAAAAAATTCCCTCTAGATCCACATAAAAAAAGTAGACAAACCTTGAAACCCTCAAAGCTCCTGTTAGCTCTTTTTCTTGCAGCACAACCCTAAAATGATAGTATACTTGTATACTTGAATGCAAACTCCTTTTTATGCAAGAGAAAGGCTAATTGATGAGGATTGGATAATACCCTTCTTCTTCTTCGATCTCCACATCACTCAGGCGGGTATTGCCTTATCTACACATTCATGACTCCTTTGTGACAACTACAAACTTGTAGATATATAACTGTGGAATAGTTTTCAGACTCTTAGGTAACTAATACCTCGATATTTCATAAACTCTTATTCAATATTCAACTTTCATAAAGTAAGTCTGAAAACCAGAGAAAACTTAACTCCTAGTAACATGAAATGGAAATGGTTTTTAGTTTAGGTTTTGAATTTATGGATCTCTGTAACATCCCTGATCTTGCATAAACCAGTGCCTTATCCTATTGGCAACAAAGTCAACCATGGAATTGCAAAGATGATCATGAACAAAAGGAAACAACATAGTTTGATATGTTCATATGCCTTACATAAAACAGACCTCAACAATCAAGTTCTACTTATTGATCCACCTGTTTATTTCAAAGATGCAACTTTATACTCAAATAATTTAACTCTCTCCTTGAAAGAGACCTTGAAAATAGAGAGTACATAACCAGCATCCATTGGAAAGACAAGATTGGCAACACCCTTGATGTTCCAACTCATACAAATCTGAAAACAAATCTTAAATCACAGTCATTCCTTAAATGACTCTATTACAAGCATTCCTCAAATGATTAACAATAGACAAAACTAAAACACCCTGGATGCCCTAGTTTATATGATTCAGGAAAAATGGAGATAACTTGATATCAGAAAAACAATACTGAATTTTCACTCATAAACAAGCAAAAACTGCCTTTTACAATGATATTCTTGTCTGAGACAAAAATGAATCAGAATACAGTCTATGCATGTAAGAGAGAAAAATATTACAGAAGACACCAATGCTTGGAACCTACTCTGAAACTTCTGGCAAGAGACAAAACACAGTCTGAAAACTCTCCCAAAACAGAGCAGAGGGAAGGAACCCCTTAGACTGAGAAAAGAAATAAATAAATAGAAAAAGAAAAAGGAAACCCTAAAATCCAAATCTGATTCACACTTGTCCCTTCTCTGAAATCTTATCATACTTGCTATTTAGAAATCTGATTTCATTTTGTCTTCTCAAAATCTAACTCTGATCTCTATAGGTGCCTTCAAAATATGATTTTTGCTTGCTCTCTCAACTCTGATTTTAGCATGCATCTGTCTTTTCAAATAAAATCTGATTCTGTTCTCTACAAATATCTGACTTTTTTTTAAATCTAATCTTCATTCCTTGAGAAAATATTCTTCAAATCTGATCTCATTTGCAAAATCTGATTTTCCATTGTTTGTTCACAAATCTTCCAGGAATGCTTCACTGTTAAGTTTTTGAAATAAAATATTGCACAGACTATGCAAAATATAATACCCTAATTATGCATAATATTTTAATCTTTTCATTTTGAAAATTTTATCTTTTTGTCCTTCCTGCTCTCATCTAATTGATTTTTCCTTTAATATTATGCATATACTATAGCTTTTAAACCATTATATCATTTGAATTATGTGCACATTTTATCACTTGAAATTCTCTATTTTTTGCATTTTTTGCCGAGAACTTACCAGATTTTGACAAGTGACACCCTCTAACTAGCTGTCCTTAACTGGTTTCAAACTCACCTTTAACTCCGGGTTCACTTTTACTCATTGTCTCTAAGTCTCTTGAAATTTTTACTAACCATGGTTTAATCTAGAGATATGGCGACCACCTCCTCAGTCTCCAAGTCTCTTGATGTTTAGGACTTAGCATTTTGAGCCAACGAATGTGCAACTACAGTTAGTCTCTTAATCTCTTGATCTTGGCAGTTATCTCAAATTCTTCTCCCGACTGCACGACTACCTTGTCTTTGAGTCTCCAAATTTATGGCGGTTAACTGTTTTCACCTCACGACTTCGTGACCAGTTACCCTGGCGGTTAGTCACCAAGTCTCATGATCTTTTCACAATAACTACCAGCATCAGGTGACCTAGCGACTAACATCTGGTAGTCAACTCAAAGGTTGGTCTCTGAATCTCAGAATCCTGGCGGTTATCTTCTCTCCATCTCCCAACTTCACGACTAGTTGCCACGTGTCCTCTTACACCACGTCATCATCACCATTTGGTCGCCATCTTTATGCAAAATTTATTTGCCTCAGCTTTGGGCACAGAAATCAAGGCACAACACCTCCTACATGCGTGGATAGATTCCTCTTTGTCTTCAAAGTCATATGTTTGCGTTTTGGCTTTTACACATTTCAAAGTTCCATTTCAGGGTGAATGTGGGATTAATCCCCTGAAGGTTTTTAAAGACATGCATTTTCGCCCAAAATATGGGGGTCCCACTGCGCACTAACTCCTCCAGCATTCATCTTGCTAAGGGGCTCGCCATAAGCCTCCTGGCTTCTTTCTTATTTCACAATACAAGTGCCTTTGTATTTAAACATGAAAAACAACCACTCCCTGGTCAATGTGGGACATATGCATTTTGAGTTTTTGAATCTTTACCTTGCTACGCAGGCCTCTATGCTATGCATCTTCAAACATTTAATGTGTCTTTGCCTTGCCACCATGCGTAGGATCTTAATCCAATTCTGCATTTTCTATTCTTTAAAAACATTTTCCACTTCCTCCATGTGCTTTTAGCGCTGGTATTTCTTAAATCATCATGGGATTTTCTCATCAAATACATTTTGAAAAGTTTTAAAATCACTCCATATGCTATCTGGGATCTCCCCTCTATTCTCCCACGCATGGGCCTCTGGCAATTACATTTGGTTTCTTCTGTATTTGGCGTGAACATCCTTATTGGTCTTCCATATGCTGTATAGGGTCTCTTGCGCAGGCTTTTAATCCATTTGAAATTGTCATGTTGCATTGGCATTCTTCCCCAAAACAACGTGGGCCCCTTCTGTTTGCATTGTTGGCTTCTCTCGCAATGTTTGGTTCGGATTTAAAACATTTTATGCCTTTTCAATGTTTTAAAACATTGAAACTTCCCTTAGAAACTGCGTAGACTACTTGACAATCCAATATATTGGTCTTCTTTGTATTGCGCAGGGGTTATGTATTGAAGTTTTTAAATAAGAAAAACAAAACACATGCTGGAAATTCCTTGTTTACATTTTGCATAGCATATCAACTATTATTAATTGCCATTTGATTGTGGTTTCCATGCGTGGGCTTCAAATAATAAATTGACTCCTCCCTTCAAGCACGTGGGGTCTTTCATTACACTTTGGTTTTAAGCCATCATGTTGCGTGGATGCTTCCAAAGACATGTACAAATTGGCATTTGCTTAAGATTTTCCAACCTTTGAAAATTCACCACTTTAAATCGCGCAGCATCTAGCAATTGCAACTGCCATATTGCATTTGTAAATCATGTTTGTATCCACATTTTGTAATTTTTTTCTTCTTCATGCATTTTACTTATCATGTCTGTGGATTTCTCCAATCAGCTATGCAATGCATTTATAAATTTTTTAAATGTTTTCTTGCATTTTCCTTTCCATACGATGGTCTTCTTTATTTAACATGTTCTATGTCAATCTGTGTAGGTGGCCCTCTGACAGTTGTAACGTTTATGAAAGATGACATTATGTTTTGTCTTCTCCAATGTCATCTAAACAAACCTCAACTTCACATTCAGAAATACCATCATTTTAAATCACAAATGACTTAAAATAATAATATACTAAAAGAAAAACCACATCACTAGATCAATGAATCTCAACAATGAAATATGGATCCTCTGAGGCTCGATTTGAGAATTGTCATTCTGGAAACCACATTCACTCTCAGTTTATCAAAGTATATTCTTCAGTGCATTTGAATCTCAATATATTGAATTGGATGTCAATCAATCAATTCTTAACAATTCTGCAAACTGACATCACAAATGGCAACTGGCCTCTGGAATGAGCTTAAAAAAATAACTGAATAACTTTTTACAACTATGGGAACTGGAACACACATTCCTCTCCAGCATCTGAGCTATTTTCATCAACTGGAATAGCTTGAAAATATTCGGGCCAAAAGACAATAAAATTCAAAGTGGGCAACTTCATTATATTCTGCAATCAGAAGTTTTCAAACTTGTGCCAACCTTGCCAGAAGTGCAAATCAGAAAGATACTAGAATAAATCCTAAAGAGTCGACACTTGGAAAACTGATTCATTCACCCATGATGAAAATACATGCAAAATGGCTCCTCCATATCCTACTCCAGGTGCAAGGAGAAACTGATCAAACCTAGCATTTCCAGAATACTGTGCAGGTGAAAATGCTGAAACACCATAAATCTCATTCAGATCGACCATTGTAAAATCACTAAATCATGCTCTGAGGATTCACCATCAGGTCAGATAATACATTTACTTGCAATAAGAATGATTCCATGATTGATTCTTGAAAAAAACATTCAGACAAAAATTTATCACTTCCTTAAAAAGACCATTCTGTTTACTTCAATTTTGTTCAACATTGGCAATCTGCAAAAAATTTTGTTTTATTCTGAACTCAAAAACTAGACAAAAGAAACCCTTAGAGTCTGACCCTCTGATCATAGATTCATTTTCATACAAGGAAAATAAATCTTTAATTTACTTGCTCCAATAATCAACTGATTAAATGGAATCAATCTGCAAAGTCGGCACTTAAAAGAGTTTTCTGAACTTTAACACAGTGAAAATGCAGAAACTGGATTTGGAATTAGCATAGCAAAGTGATCAACTAGATTGAAAAAAGTTTGAAAATATTCAAAGAAGTTCACTTGTAGGTCTACAATGCAGAACAAATTTCAATTATTATTGATCTTGAACTGGGTGCAAACAAATAAATCACAAAGTAGGTCACTTAATTCTGGAATCTACACATTCAGTGAAACTTGATAAATTGGAAATGGAAAGGCTATGGCAAAGTGGATAATTGGATTGGTGTGAACCTATAAATATTTGGGAAGGTACACTTCCAAGTTTTTAATGCAAGTTAAAACTCAATTCTTCAAAATCTTGGACTGGAACACAACTTGCAGGACCTCAAAGTAGGCTACTTAGTAATGTTGCATTTGACACTTTTGGAAATAAAAATTAATTGCAAATAGAATCTTTCTAGAAAAACTTGTCATCGATTTCACAGGGATCTAAAAATAGGAAAAGAGGTTCATTTTCATGTTTAAAACACCTAGGAACACACCATAGTATCATGCCTATCCATCTGATCAAAGATGCAGGCCTTCAAAGTAGGGCATTCAGAAATCTTGGCATAACAGAGAAACTGGACAGCTTTGCAGGATTAACTTTGGGGAATCTGGAAACTTATCAAATAGACTAAAAATGGCTTGGGTTTTGAAACATAGGCTCTATGATATACATTTAAAACATCCCCAAAGTGGTGACCTATGAAAATCAAAAGGATGCAAGCTATTCAAATGCAAAGTAGGCTTGTTACAATAGAGTGACACTTAGGAAAAATGCAGATTTATGTAACCACCTCAAAATGACTACTCCCTAAACATGCCAGAATTTAAATTTAGGAGTTGGAACCCACTGCACATGTCAAATGAAAGGTACTAAACCCTCTTCCCAAGTGGTATATCATGAAAATCATCAGGGTGCCTTTTACAAGAAGTCCCATTAGGTCTCTTCAAAAGTTTTTTCAGGGTACTCATTTTGCCTCATAGAAAATTTTCAATTGGTCACTCTCAAATTTGTGCCAAATTTTAGAGTACCAACAGTGGCTATGACTATGGACACGTTCCCCATGCGGGCATGTGGAGAACTTTCAAAATGTCATGGTAGAAGCAAACCACCCCAAAACTTCAAATCAGATTTTATCTCTTTTCACTTACATCTCTCAAAACTCTTCTCTTTTCTCAAAAAATGGGGAAACCTCTTACTGAAAGCAAACACACAAAACAACTGAAAGGGAAAGCAACTATACAATATGTACTTTATCTACAAGAGGCTTGAAGCCCCAAAACTAATATCATCTCTTACCTCTGTCATAAATCTGATTTTCATCTCCATATATCGGAGGCAAACTAAAATTACCATCTCCATGCATCTAATCAAAAACACTGTCATTCACCTTCAGCATGTCAAACAAGCAAAAATCAGCAAACTCACCTTCACTTGGTAAAACAAAATCACCGAAACATTTTGAATGTTGATAATTGTATGACATTAAAACATCACACTCTTCATTACTACCAACTTGTTGGAAGATGAAACATTCTAGCTCACTCTCATGGCTGAAAACATTCATATTCTGATCATGAGTTTGCACCTCAAAACACAATTCTTTTTCATCAGCATTTTCCAAACTAAAGTAGAACCTTTCTCAATAAAAATATGTCCACAAAGAATCAGGGTTAGCTTGATGATCACAAGTTCTACTAGCATCTTTTAAACAGAAGAAAACATTATCTGTCAGTTGTTCCTTAATCATTTGTAAATCTGAAAATGCATATTCAGATTTGTCTCTTTCTTCTACATCATGGCTTGAATAAGAATCACTAATACTTGGCTTGCCAAAATCTGAATGTATATTGGCACAAGAAACTTCATATTCATCATAAACAATATGGATCTTATGCAAATAATTTGGACCATTTGTAAGAGGAAAATAACAAGATTCAACATCATTATCAAAACTTTGAAACTCCATGTCATGATCCATATTTTGATTTTCAAAAATATTACCATCCTACATCTTGACAGTGGCTTGTATATTCATATCAGAAATCTCTCCAGTACTTTCCTGTAAATTACTAGCATCATACAAACCACTATCTTGTTCATTTGAAGGAAGATATATATCAACTTCATCATGCAATTGCATATGTTGAGTAACTGAAAATTCATCATGAAATGGTTCAATGAGAGATTCAAAATCAGAAAAAAGTTTAAAATCTACACAACTATCCCAATCCGTACTCAAAATCATAACTTGATTCTCTTCATCCTTTGAATCTGAAACAATACTGATACTCTCATTATCTACAAAGTCATGTTCAATCTCTTTCTAGCCTAGTGAGACAGGAGTACAAGGAAAATCAGAAATATAAGTATCAACATTCTAACAATCTGATACATATTCCTTATCAAACTCAATGTGTGTGAAGTGCTAAGATTGAAGTCTGTATTTCCCTAAAAATCTGAGGTATTCACAAGACAATAATTCTAAAATTTGTTCACTGTGAAGAGAACAACTATCATCATTTATATTTATCTCTGATACATTTTCACAATCAACAATCTCATAATCATTTTCACAATCATTCTTCATACCCTCAGTAATCTTATCAATATCAAAACTTATATTTATAGGGCATGAAGAAAGAGATTCATCTTCTGATACATACCTCTGAAAATCAGCAATCAAAAAATCTGAGATTTGCTCACTGCTTAGCAAGGATTGACACTCTTGTTTGTCCTCATTACCTTCTTGCTTAATGCTGCAAATTTCTTCCTCGTTGGAACCATGTAGTGATATTTCTTAGACCATATCATCTTGTGCAAAGAAATCACTATAATCACTTACATCCGCATCATAGTTATCATCTTGTTGTCCACACAAAAAAATTTCACTGTCTTGCTGCTCACAGACTTCATCATTGGTATCAGAATCAGCAAAATCTTCAACATAAATCGACTCATCATTATAACCATAATAACTAGATTGGATATCACTAGATTTAGCCTCATCAGCATAACTAGATCCATATTCAGAATTCTCAACATCATTTATTGTTATCTGGTTTTGTATTTTCCATATTAATTCATCAATCCTGATCCGAGCTTTCCTATTGGCTCTTTCTTTCTTCCTTTGTTTTATGATGGCCAATTGTTTTTTTATAATTTCCTCCTCAAGATCCTCTTTATCATCATCTGAATGTGACATACGTTCATTCAAACTGGATGTAACATAAGAAACACTATTTTCCTCTATGTCACCATATTTCTCAACAAAACACTCCTCCAGTTCAGTCATAGACCCTATTGAACCATGAGGTAGTTCTTTAAACTAGTCCATAGAATCGTCTACTGGAGATATTGAAAATAGGTTCATTAGTACATCCTCATGTGTGATGTCATGATCATCTATCAAATCAGCAAACTTTCTTATATGTTCCTTAGTTGATTGCTTATCTAGACCAGTAAACTTTGGCAAACAATCTCTGACTACTGGTGGAATAGGATTTGGGTATCCAGGGATACCTTCAAATTTTATAGCATTGCACAACCTAACCCAATATAGGTGTGACATATTGACAGACAGAATAACTATAAAATGCCTCTCTCTTCCCTCTTAACTTAGTGCTGACCACTTAATAGGGAAAACATGTATAACTGATTTTCATGGAACAAAAGACTTATCTAATGAAAATAAAAATACCTGGAGAATGATGAAGTTGCTGAAAACTATTTGATTTGAAGTCACCTCCAAATCACCTTCAAAAATTTGTAGAGGTGCCACCTCTTTACAAAGGAAAATATTTGAATAGCTGATATCTCTTTCCTAACACTGACCTTCTTCAAATCAGAAACTTATACATCTCCAATATAAAGCTTTTTCATGATTCCTCTAATCATAAGAGTCCAAAAATCTGTTGTCCTTCTCACTACAAGTCCACCTTTCTTTTTTGTAGTCTTTTTCAAACTTGCACACTGGTGCAAATCAGAGAACTCAGAGTTGCCACTCACCACTTGTGAGTTTGTATGAATATATCTTTGAGGAACTTCCAGACTTTCAGACACTTCGCAATGACAAATAGAGTAGACCTGACTCACTTTTCAAAAATTTGAGGAATATTTATTTTTGTATAATATGACTCTATGAATTCAAGGGCTTCAACTCAACTAAAAATGGTTTAAAAGATTTGAATAGTACTAAACCATAGAATCTAGGGAAAAAACTTTTTCGATCCCCAGTAGAGTCGCCAATTTGTTAGCTCCTTTTCTTGTAGCACAACCCTAAAATGACAGTATACTTGTATACTTGAATGCAAACTCCTTTTTATGCAAGAGAAAGGATAATTGATGAGGATTGGATAATATCCTCCTTCTTCTTTGAGCTCCACATCACTCTGGCGGGTATTGCCTTATCTGCACATTCATGAATCCTTTGTGACAACTACAAACTTGTAGATATATAACTGTGGAATACTTTTCAGACTCTTAGGTAACTAATACCTTGATATTTCATAAACTCTTATTCAATATTCAGATTTCATAAAGTAAGTCTGAAAACTAGGGAAAACTTAACTCCTAGTAACATGAAATGGAAAAGGTTTTTAGTTTATGTTTTGAATTTATGGATCTTTGTAACATCCTTGATCTTGTATAAACTAGTGCCTTATCCTATTGGCAACAGAGTCAACAATGACATTGCAAAGATGATCATGAAAAAAAGGAAATGTCATAGTTTGATATGTTCATATGCCTTACATAAAACAAACCTCAACAATCAAGTTCTACGTATTGATCCACCTGTGTATTTCAAAGATGCAACTTTCTACTCAAAGAATTTAATTCTCTCCTTGAAAGAGACCTTGAAAATAGAGATTACATAACCAACATCCACTGGAAAGACAAGATTAGCAACACCCTTGATGTTCCATCTGAAAACAAATCTTAAATCATAGTCATTCCTTAAATGACTCTATTGCAAGCATTCCTCAAATGATTAACAATAGACAAAACTAAAACACTCTGGATGCCCTAGTTTATATGATTTAGGAAAAATTGAGATAACTTGATATCAGAACAACAATACTAAATTTTTCACTCATAAACAAGCAAAATTACCTTTTACAATGATATTCTTGTCTGAGACATAAAGGAAATAGAATCTTGTTTGTGCATGGAAGGGAGAAAAATATTACAGAAGACACCAATGCTTGGAACTTGCTCTGAAACTTTTGGCAACAGACAGAACACAGTCTGAAAACTCTCCCAAAATAGAGTAGAGGGTAGGAACCCCATAGAATGAGAAAAGAAAGAAATAAATAGAAAAAGAAGAAGGAAACCCTAAAATCCTATTCTGATTCACACCTATCCCTTCTCTAAAATCTTATCATACTTGCTATTTAGAAATCTGATTTCATTTTGTCTTCTCAAAATCTGACTCTAATCTTTGTCGATGACTTCAAAATATGATTTTTGCTTGTTCTCTCAACTCTGATTTTAGCATGCATCTATCTTTTCAAATAAAATTTGATTCTGTTCTCTACAAATATATGACTTTTTTTTAAAATCTAGTCTTCATTCCTTGAGAAAATATTCTTCAAATTTGATCTCATTTGCAAAATCTGATTTTCCATTCTTTGTTCACAAATCTTCCGGGAATGCTTCACTGTTAAGTTTTTGAAATAAAATATTGCACAGACTATGCAAAATATAATACCCTAATTATGCACAATATTTTAATCTTTTCATTTTGAAAACTTTATCTTTTGTCCTACCTACTCTGATCTGATTGATTTTTCCTTTAATATTATGCATATACTATAGCTTTTAAACCATTATATCATTTAAATTCTATGCACATTTTATCCCTTAAAATTCTCTATTTTTTGCATTTTCTGCCCAAAACTTACCAAATTTTGACATGTGGCACCCTCTAACTAGCTATCCTTAACCGGTTTCAAACTCACCTTTAACTTCGGGTTCACTTTTACTCATTGTCTCTAAGTCTCTTGAACATTTTACTAACCATGGTTTAATCTATAGATCTGGCGACCACCTCGTCAGTCTCCAAGTCTCTTGATGTTTGGGACTTAGCATTTTGATCCAGTGACTGTGTGACTGTAGTTAGTCTCTTAATCTCTTAATCCTGGCTGTTATCTCAAATTATTCTCCCGATTGTGTGACTACCTTATCTCTGAGTCTCTGTATTTCTGGCAGTTAACTGTTTTGACCTCATGACTTTACGACTGGTTACCCTAGCGGTTAGTCTCCAAGTATCATTATCTTTTCGTACTAACTGCTAGCATCTAGCAACCTAGCGACTAACATCTGGTAGTTAACTCAGTGGTTAGTCTCTGAATCTCATAATCCTGGTGGTTATCTGCTCTCCATCTCCCGACTTTGTGACTAGTTGCCATGTGTCCTCTTACGCCACATCATCATCGCCATTTGGTCGCCATCTTTCTACAAAATTTGTTTGCCTCGACTTTGGGCACAAAAAATGAGGCACTGCACCTCCTACACATGTGGATAGCTTCCTCTTTGTCTTCAAAGTCATATGTTTTCATTTTGGCTTTTATACATTTCAAAGTTCCATTTCGAGGTGAATGTGGGATTAATCCACTGAAGATTTTTAAAGACATGCATTTTCACCCAAAATATGGGGGTCCCACTGCGCACTAACTCCTCCAGCATTCAGCTTGCTAAGGGGCCCACCATAAGCCTCCTGGCTTCTTTCTTATTTCACAATACAAGTGCCTTTGTATTTAAACATGAAAAACAACCATTCCCTGGTGAATGTGGGACATATGCATTTTGAGTATTTGAATCTTTACCTTGCTGTGCAGGCCTCTATGCTATGCATCTTCAAACATTTAATGTGTCTTTGCCTTGCCACCATGCGTAGGATCTTAATCTCATTCTGCATTTGCTATGATTTAAAAACATTTTCCACTTCCTCCATGTGCTTTTAGCGCTGGTATTTCTTAAATCATCATAGGTTTTTCTCATCAAATGCCTTTTGAAAAGTTTTAAAATCACTCCATATGCTATCTGG
This sequence comes from Thuja plicata, assembly GCA_018584345.1. Classification (NCBI taxonomy): domain Eukaryota; kingdom Viridiplantae; phylum Streptophyta; class Pinopsida; order Cupressales; family Cupressaceae; genus Thuja; species Thuja plicata. Next base: position 1,628,550 of record MU226115.1, read on the forward strand.
GATCTTCCCTCTATTCTCCCACGCATGGGCCTCTTGTAATTGCATTTGGTTTCTTATGTATTTGGCGTGAACATCCTTGTTGGTCTTCCATATGCTGCGCATGGTCTCTTGCGCAAGATTTTAATCCATTTGAAATTGTCATTGCATTGGAATTGTTCCCCAAAATGGCGTGGGCCCCTTCTATTTGTATTGTTGGCTTCTCTAGCAATGTTTGGTTTGTATTTAAAGCATTTTATGCCTTTTCAATGTTTTAAAACATTGAAAATTCCCTTAGAAACTGCGTAGAATACTTGGCAATCCAATATATTGGTCTTCTTGGTATTGCGCAGGGGTTATGTATTGAAGTTTTTAAATAAGAAAAACTTGAAACACGTGCTAGCAATTCCTTGTTTACATTCTGCGCAACATATCAACCATTATTAATTGGCATTTGATTGTGGTTTCCATGCATGGGCTTCAAACAATACATTGACTCCTCCCTTCAAGCGCATGGGGTCATTCATTACACTTTGGTTTTAAGCCACCATGCTGCGTGGATGCTTCCAAAGACATGTGCAAATTGGCATTTGCTTAAGATTTTCCAAACTTTGAAAATTCACCCCTTTAAATCACGCAACATCTGGCAATTGCAACTGCCATATTGCATTTGTAAATCATGTTTGTATCCTCATTTTGTAATGTTTTTCTTCTTCATGCATTTTACTTATCATGCCTATGGATTTCTCCAATCCTCTATGCAATGCATTTATAAAGTTTTTAAATGTTTTCTTGCATTTTCCTTTCCATACGCTGGTCTTCTTTATTTAACATGTTCTCTGTCAATCTGTGCAGGCGGCCCTCTGACAGTTGTAAATTTCATGAAAGATGGAATTTTGTTTTGTCTTCTCCAATGTTATCTAAGCAAACCTCAACTTCACATTCAAAAATACCATCATTTTAAATTACAAATGACTTAAAATAATAATATACTAAAAGAAAAACCACATCACTAGATCAATAAATCTCAACAATGTAATATGGATCCTCTGAGGCTCGATTTGAGAATCGTCATTCTAGAAACCACATTCACCCTTAGTTTATTAAAGTATATTCTTCAGTGCATTTGGATCTCAGGATAGTGAACTGGCTGTCAATCAATCAATTCTGCAAACTGACATCACAGATGGCAACTGACCTCCGGAACGAGCTTAAAAAACTAACTAAATAACTTTTTGCAACTATGGGAATTGGAACACACATTCCTCTCCAACATCTGAGCTATAGTCATCAACTGGACTAGCTTGAAAATATTCGGGCCAAAAGATAATAAAATGCAAAGTGGGCAACTGCATTATATTTTGTAATCGGAAGTTTTCAAACTTGTGCCAACCTTGCCAGAAGTGCAAATTGGAAAGATACTAGATTAACTCCTAAAGAGATGTTACTTGGAAAAGTGATTCAGTCATCCATGATGGAAATGCATGCAAAAGGGCTCCTCCAGATCCTACTCTAGGTGCAAGGAGCAACTGATCAAACCTAGCATTTCCATAATATTGTGCAGGTGAAAATGCTGAAACACCATAAATCTCATTCAGATCGACCATTGCAAAATCACTAAATCATGCTCTGAGGTTTCACCATCAGGTCAGATAACAAATTTACTTGCAATAAGAATGATGCCATGATCAATTCTTGAAAACAACATTCAGACAAAAAATTATCACTTCCTTAAAAAAACCATTCTGTTTACTTCAGTTTTGTTCAACGTTGGCAATCTAAAAAAAACTATGTTTGATTCTGATCTCAAAAACTAGACAAAAGAAACTCTTAGAGTCTGACCCTCTGATCATAGATTCATTTTCATACAAGGAACATAAATCTTTAATTTAATTTCTCCAATAATCAATTTATTAAATGGAATCAATCTGCAAAGTCAGCACTTAAAAGACTTTTCTAAACTTTAACACATGGAAAATGCAGAAACTGGATTTGGAATTAGCATAGCAAAGTGATCAAATGGATTGAAAAAAGTTTGAAAATATTCAAATAACTTCACTTCCAGGTCTACAATCCAGAACAAATTTCAATTATTCTTTATCTTGAACTGGGTGCAAACAAAGAAATCATAAAGTAGGTCACTTAATTCTGGATTTTGCACATTCAGTGAAACTTAATAAATTGGAAATGGAAAGGCTCTGGCAAAGTGGATAACTGGATTGGTGTGAACCTGAAAATCTTTGGGAAGGTACACTTCCAAGTTTTTAATGCAAGGTAAAACTCAATTCTTCAAAATCTTGGACTGGAACACAACTTGCAAGACCTCAAAGTAGGCTACTTAGTAATTCTGCATATGACACTTTTGAAAATCAGAATTAATTGCAAATAGAATGGTTCTAGAAAAAATTGTCATCGATTTCACAAGGATCTACAAATAGGAAAAGAGGTTCATTTTCATGTTTACAACACCTGGGAACACACCATAGTATCATACCTATCCATCTGATCAAAGATGTAGGCCTTCAAAGTAGGGCATTCAGAAATCTTGGCATAACATAGAAACTGGACAGCTTTACAGGACCAACTTTGGGGAATCCAAAAACTTATCAAATAGACTCAAAATGGCTTGGGTTTTGAAACATAGGCTCTATGATATACATTTAAAACATTCCCAAAGTGGTGACCTATGAAACTCAAAAGGATGCAAGCTATTCAAATGCAATGTAGGCTTGTTACAATAGAGTGACACTTAGGAAAAATGCAGATTTATGTAACCACCTCAAAATGGCTACTCCCTAAACATGCCAAAATTGAAATTTAGGAGTTGGAACCCACTGCATATGTCAAATGAAAGGTACTAAACCCTCTTCCCAAGTGGTATATCATGAAAATCATCAAGGTGCTTTTTACAAGCACTCCCATTAGGTCTCTTCAAAAGTTTTTTCAGGGTACTCATTTTGCCTTATAGCAAATTTTCAATTGGTCACTCTCAAATTTGTGCCAAATTTGAGAGTACCAACAGCTCCAAAACTTCAAAAACTTGAGAATGAGTACCAGCAGAAAAACTCTGATACCATGTTACAATTCAAAGAATTCATAAGCCAAGATCATCTGCATGCAAAATAACCTGTTACAAAAGCAAAGCTTGGAGACAAAAAAAGTTCTAAAAGATAAAATATTTATTAAGAGAGAGAATACAAAATACAAAGAGATCAAACCTTATGAAGGTGATCAAAACCCTAAAGGGGAAAAATCTAGGTTGCATAATAATAATTAATAAAAGAATTAATTATTATATGCCTAAAGTTTAGCTTAAGTGAAATAGAGAATAATAAGTGACTTAATAATTAAATCAAGATTATTTAATTAATAAGTGGAATAACTTTTCTACTCTAACAATATTTGTGGTCCCTAATCAATTACAAACAAACTCAGGTTATGGAAATTTCTTGGGGATCTGATTTTAGTTTTAAATGGACAAGTGTTGGTGCTGGGAGGAGATTTTAATGTTGTCCTCAATGATGATGAAAAAATTGAAGGAATTATTCACTCCAAGAAAGTAATGGTTGATTTCAATCATTTCATTACTAACAATAATCTTATGGATGTCTCCCTTAAACAAGTAAGATTCACACAGACCAATAAGAGGTTTGATTTTTTCCAAATAGCAGAGAGGCTTGACAGTTTTATCATGGCTAAATATCAATAATAATTTGTATTCCTCAATCCTCCCTTACTCAAGATCTAATCATTTTCCGATCCTACTTGAGATCTCTAAGGAGTGCACATGCAAAAGAGGTTCATTTTGATAATCCTTACAGGACCAAAAGTTGTCATTAGTATAAAAGGAAACAGTTTTGGACCGTCGGTCACAGTGTACACTGACAGAGTACACCGATAGACAGTTTACAGTGTAACCCAAGGAAGACAGTTCACAGAGTAAACCGAGCACAAAATGTCTACAAAGTAAACCAAGCACAGTCTTACAGAGACATCACCGAGCACAGTCTACAGAATATACCAAGCACCAATCTACCGAGAGATAACCAGTCTACCGAGCATAACAGAGGTATTATCAATCACAATAGGTGATACATATATTTTGTGAACTTAATGGATCTGTATTCAGCAATTCAAGATTGCAAGCTATTAGGTCATAAGTATTTTTATCTACTCTCTAACAATTATAGAAAATAGAAGAAATCCTTCAAGAAGGTGGACTTAACAGTCTTATTGTAAATCTCTTAACCGAGTGCACATATACATTGTGTTTTTAAAAATATCTTAACTGAGTAGACTGAACAAGTCTAACATGTTACTCCTAACAAGGTAAGATCATCAGAAGTGATCACAACTTGTAGCCTTAACTGACACCTTCCATTCTACAGATAGTGAAGCTTTGTGGGTTTCATCCTCACCACAATTTTTACCTTCTAACAGGGGTTTTCTGCATTATCAATTCTTGTGTCATGTGTAACTAAGTTTCATGAATATTTCTATGTTTGTTTACATGCACTTACATTTATGTTATGATATTACATGCATGAAGTAGAAAAACTACAATGGTCGGTAATACAAGTTATGATTACTAAGGTTATTTGATAAAAAAAGTTTTAAGGGTACTGATTCACCCCTCCCCTCTCAGTACACAAGATTTCATTATTCCAACAATTGGTATCAAAACTAGATCTCTTATTTGGAAAATTTTAATCACTTGAGAGAAAAGATCATACAATGGAAAGGTATAAGCTTAATAAAAATATTGAGAATCAGAAGTTGCAGATACAGATTTTCTTTGAGCAATACAAAGAAGAAAGAATCAAAATGAGAGAGTTATTGGATGAGAGAAAAGTCATGGCATCTCACTACAATGAAACTGACTATCATGAAGAAGAGATACCTGATTTATTTGATTCATCAGGATCAGGATCTGGTAATACGTCTAACAAATCTAAAGTAAGGATTACAAGTTTAAATGAAATCAATCAACATCTGACAGAACAAGTGAAGGTACTACAGATCGGTCAAGAGACACAAATGTTAAGAATGATTGATGTTATGAATAATGCAAGACAAGTTGAACAAGAAATAACTTTAGCTATTGATGATAGGAGAAATATTATGGAGAAATTGCAAGAGAAAGAATCTGAGATACAGAAACTTACTGAACATCACATTAAAATCACCAAACAAATAGTTCTTATGAGTCATGAGGCCAACCGAGTGAACATAGAACTTAATGGAAAATTAGAAGTTATTGGTGAACTAAAAGAAGAAAATTAGAAACTGAAGCATGAAGCAAAGATTCAACAACAACATAATGATATGATCAGGAAAGCTGAAGACAACACAAAAAAAATGGATGAATTTTTGAATGGACAGAGAAGACTCAACAACAATATCAGTTTAGGGTATACCGAGCATGGAGAATCATCAAACCAAGTTGATCAAAGAGATGTCTACAAAAATCCAAGATAAAAGAAGTGTTCATGTAATCACCATAGAAAACTAGGCCACACATCAAATGTTTGCAGAAGTAAAGCTAAAGGTATTTCTAAATATACTTCTACATTCGTAGGTAATTTTTATAACTATAACAAACATGGACACAAAGCACATGAATACAGATCTAAGGTAAACAAACCAAATAAGGAATCCTACATGGAAAAATATTGTCCTAATTGAAAAAGCATGGCCACACATCTCATGAATGCAGGAAAAAGAAAAAGCAAGTATGGAAACCTAAAGAGCAAGAAAATGCTTATAAACTAAGAAGAGTTGGTAACACATATGTATGGGATTACAAAACATGGGTAAATTACATAACATGTGGTAGATATGGACACATAGCTACAAATTGCATGAGGAAATGGATACGAATATCGAGGATTTGGACTAACTCTAGAATGGTATGCCTACATTGTCATAAGGTCAGTCACCTAAGCAAGGACTGTAGAGATCGAGTGACAGATTCAAGCACTTTTGCAAATGGAAAAACTATTGAAGATGTCAAGAGAATGAGAAATCAAATATGGAGGAAAGCTTCAAAGAATGATAATGTTGGACCAAGAACTACATTTGGTGACACCTCATCTAATGGATTAGTTGATTCTACCACCCCCACCTAAGCAAAACAAGTAAGTACAAAATTGCACTCTACAAAGCTATATTTTACATCAGTTCCTATATTCATTGAGAAAAAGCCAAATTAGCATGAATGAAGATGCACTACAGTATTACTTGTTATGTTTTGTGAATCTAGTCTGGTTGGTTAATATGAACCAAGCATAAACTACACGTCGGTAAACATATGAAAGATAACCTAGTTGAAAATATGCATCGAGCATTGTCAGTAAACATGTGGGAGACAACTGAGTTAACACCTTGTACCGAGTATTGAATACTCACCGAGCTAAAGAATTTTGTGTGTTGACTGAGCATTGCTATTTTGTTGATCAAGAAGTAGGTGAAGCATTCTATGCATCACTTAGGGCACATTGTCCATAAAAGGACCAACGAAAGCTCATTTCATTCATCTAGCAATAAAGAGTGAGAGTAGAGCAAAAAGGAGAGACTAAGAAGCAACAAGATTGTTGAGCTATCAACAATAGATTCTAAGCCACTCTAACAGATTCTGAGCATCCAGAACAAAGATCAAGTGAGTATCTAGACTCACTTAGCTAACTGTTTATTTACTAAGAAGCCCTAATTTTTCAAACAATGGAAACCACATCACAGGTTACGAAGATCGAGAATGCAAAGGAAAAAAAAGATAGCCTTGATAAAGAACTCAACATGCGAAGAAACAAACTACAAGTTCTTCCCTGAGGTTGCTGCTCAACCCGATGACAAGGGAGCCTTTTCAAGTATTCCTCCTAGGATTTTGCTAGTTGAATATATGTGTGCATACATTCACTACAAGGTTGCAGAGATCAGAGACCTTGAGATTTAGGAAGCTTACCAGAATCTATGTAAGGATGGAAACCCATGGGATGAGTATAAGCACATAGAAGTGAAAGGGTGAACCAATGCCCTACTATTCCCAAAAGAGTTCAAAAAGGAGTGGATACAAATAGTACTCAGCCGATTACATGATGGTAAAATGTGGCTAGATGAACCCAAACCGATCACAAAAGATGTGATTCATGCAGTGACCGGTTATCCCATCACCAAGTAGGCAAAAGCTCTAAAGAATCCTTCACACCCCGACTTTGAAAAGATAACTAGAGCCAAACGGGACGGTAGAGGGTTGAAACTCAATAAAATCACTGACCCTGAAATGAAATTTTGTGCATGTGTACTTGGATACAAGATATTCCAAGCTAGCAAAATGAACATTATAGCATGTGGAGCAGTTGACACTGCATATAAAATTGTGAAGAAGGGACTGCAACTAGACATATTTGAGCTGTTACTGAAGCAACTAGAAGAGAATATGAGAACAATTAGATCAGCTAGATCTAACACATATAAGTTTGGTTCCCTTTTTATGTGCACATTCTTCTATTTTCATAACTTCTTTCCTTCAGTCGGTAATGTCACTTGGGACACAAACTGACCAATCACTGCACAGATTAGTGATTTCATTAAGTCACTAGGAGACAATTTAATATCTTTAATGGATGGCTACTTTGCCACATTCAAGACTAGGATGGAGAAGAGGATGAGACTCCCTGCTCAACTAGTGGAAAAATACAAAGATGAGTTATGTTTTGCAGTTGACACTGACTCAACACTCATCAAACCTGCACAACCAAGAACAACATGGTTACCACCACTAGAATATGAAATTGACATTGATCAACCTACAATAGCTATTGAAACCCTAATAAATGAGCCAGTGGATAAAACCTTGAAAATATTTGGAACATATGAGGAAGCCAAGTCTAGAATCAAGACTGGTTTAGTAGTAAAGAAGATAGACATGAAGAAGACAAAAATAATGAACACTCTTCAAAAGAAACTATCGGTAAATGATGAAGACTTAGAAAAATAAGTAGATATCACCGAGGATCAGTCACCCGTCAATGAAGCTAAAGAGATAAGTGAATTAGATTCTACTGAATCAGATGCACCACCTATCAAGAATACATCCTCAACCGGGCAATCAACACCAAAACAGAGGAGATATCTAAGAGGAAGAGAAGATAAGGATGATATAGAAAAGGATGAAAGAGAATAGAGAATATAGACAGAGAAGGCCAAAATTCCAAAGACAATTGATGAAATTGCACAGTTAATCATCAATACAGGCAGTATATCAAATAGTAACATTAGACAATGGGTACATCTGTCTACCGAGGACCAAAATAAATTAGAGGAATCTATCATTAAAATGATGGTAGCATACAAGTATGTACCTCTACAATTTGGAAGTCATAGTCCACAAGAGCTAAATGATAAGATATCAGCCAGGTGGACATATGCATTACACATAGAGAAACAAATGAGGGAGAGATCCCTAGTTACATTCGTGCCTGAGTCAACAGTTGAAGAAATTGAATCGATAATGCAAGAGCATGCAAAGAAATTTTTGACCAAAACAAGGGCATACAAAGTATTGCAAGACAGGTTAGAAGAGATTGATATAGAAAGAAAAAATATTTGGACACAAATCTTCAATCCACCTGAGTAGGTACTAGCTCTAACTGAGACAACTCACAATGAGGAGGAGGCCACACCGAGCCCTGAACATATTTTCATCAATGAAACTGAGGATGTCAATCTGATTGACTTGACAACAGAGGCAAGTAAGGCCATGGATGATATACCTCAGGTATTGCAATCACTAGGAGAAACACCAAACATAACAATACAAGATGTCATTGAAGGTGATCCTGCTGATGAAGCCAAAGCAGATGAAGAAGTGACTACTACCACCGAGCCTGCAAATGAAAAGGACACTACATATGTTGCATAAGCAATTATACCAGGTAAACTTCCCTACTTGATTCAAGCAATCAATGTGATTATTGAATCACAACAAACACCACTAGAGCCTGATGCAAACATACCAGAGGACAAAGGTGATGAGCATGAGGAGTAGAAAGATACAACAAAGGAGAAGAAAGATACAAGTGGAGAGAAAGATTTGAGTGATGCCACTACCAAGAACACCGAAGAGGCAAATAAGGCTGCAGATAAAGACAAGGTTGAAGTAGAGATATCTACAATCGACCAACAGGTTCATACTAAGTAGCATACCAAAGGCACCACACCTCTCAGGCAATCACCAAAATCAACACAGCCAGAGAAGGATCTTGTTATAATCCTTCATTCCCCTACTTCTAATAGCATTCCCAAGAAGAACAAAGCACCAGTAACACTTGATGAGATCATTGACATACCTGATTGTGATCCAGGAACATTGGATCCTGAGTCACTAAAAAAGTATGGAGAACTATGCAAAAGGAATGCAACACATGACAAGCTCAAGAAGGAGCACAAAATTTCACAAGTCCTGGATACTACAAAGGAAATCCTATTGCAAATAGTTCCTGACATGCAAATTGATCAAAATGCACCAATCCTTGATCAACTAGAAATTCTGACTGAGGCCATAACATCATAGAATGCAGAAGCTGACAAGGTCATTAAGGAATGTGCATAAGATAAGTGTCACTACAAGCTAACCGAGAAAATCAAATAGGAAGTGGCAAAGAACAAGGTAAAACTTTTTGAGCTAGTAACTAAACTAGAACCAATCATATCAGAAGTAGTTAACTTAGTTCAAAAGTTGTGCAAACTAGAGCAATTCACTACCAAGCATAGTGAAAAGGTTACTAAAATAAATGAGGATATGAAAGCAAGTGCACAAAGTTTGTCAACCAAGCCAAATGATTCAAACTGCATTATGATAAAATTGTAGAATCAAAATGGTTGAGACTTGAAATTTGAAAGGAAGAAAGAAAAATCAGAGATGAAGTAACCAAGCTCCAAGCTATGTTACTACTGAATCTCACATTGCTGCTACAACACATGACTTCAGAAAAGACTCTAATTGTCACCCCAGAGATGTCAATCACAGAGAGTATCTATGACATGCACACCATAATAACTTTGGAGCACATGACCCTCAAACACCTCAAGGAGAAATGGGACAAGATGATGGTAGCCATACATAAATCCCATTCACACATATTTGACAAACTGTAAGTACTACATATTTGTCATTAATTTCAAAAAAGGGGGAAAATGAATGTACAAAGGGGGAAAATGTACAAAGGAAAACATGTACATAAATTGTACCGATGCATGCACATAGGGGGAGTCATTGAAAAGGCAATTACACTTGTTGTATACACTATACATATCAATTTTTGATACTAATGCCAAAGGGGGAGATTGATAATCCTTAAAGGATTAGAAGTTGTTATTAGTATACAAGGATATAGTTTTGGATCGTCGGTCATAGTGTACACCGATAGACAGTTTACAATGTAACCTGAGGAAGACAGTTCACAGAGTAAATTGAGCACAAAATGTCTACAAAGTAAACCGAGCACAGTCTTATAGAGACATCACCGAGCACGGTCTATAGAGTATACCGAGCACCAGTATACCGATAGACAATTTTATTCTCGAGAAAAGCGGATCTGAGATACATGTCAGCTAAAATAATTTAGTCTTAAAAATAGCTTTATGCTTAGCTGGACAACCATTTATTGAGGATCAAGTAAATCATAAGTAATGGAATTAATCATTTTAACTGATTGTATACATGCAAACTAGGAGATCAAGGTCAATTTGTAAACCTTTGATCATTAGAGTTATCAAGAAGAGTGTGAAACCTAATTAGGTAAATACACTGTATATATAGATGTGTAATCAATCAAGAACATGATGATTGTAGGTGCAGAAGGACATTTATGGATCAAACAAAGGTTTTCATGTAGAAGAAAGAATAAAGCAAAATTTAGTTATGAAGAACTAGATTCAAGGCTACCGAGCATAACAGAGGTATTGTCAATCACAATAGGTGATACATATATTTTGTGAACTCAATGGATTTTTATTTAGCAATTCAATATTGCAAGCTATTAGGTCATATGTATTTTTGTCTACTCTCTAACAATTGTAGAAAATAGAAGAATTCCTTCAAGAAGGTGGACTTAACAGTCTTATTGTAAATCTCTTAACCAAGTGTACACATACATTGTGTTGTTAAAATCTCTTAACTGAGTAGACTTAACAAGCCTAGCATGTTACTCCTAATAGGGTAAGATCATCATAAATGATCACAACTTGTATCCTTAATCGGCACCTTCCATTCTATAGATAGTGAAGCTTTGTGGGTTTCATCCCCACCGCAGTTTTTACCTTCTAATAGGGGTTTTCTACGTTATCAATTCTTGTGTCATGTGTAACTAAGTTTCATGAATTTTTCTATGTTTGTTTACATACACTAACATTTATGTTATGATATTACATGCATGAAGTAGAAAAGCTACAATGGTCGGTGTTGACGGGACTTTGTGACCGGTCCGCCAACAGATGTAAGTTATCACCGGGTACCGGGGTACCGACCAACTTTGTCTGTAAAGGTTGTCCGGGGAATAAATTCTCTGGGCCTTCAAGAATGTGAGAGTCGGGTCTCGACAGTGCGGGGGCTTAGTTGGGAGTGTGACTATTTTATTTAGGGGGATAGCTAGTTTTCTTGGCTCATCTTCTCCGAGGATTTTGTTAGGTCAGGGTTTCCTGCGAGCATGCATTAGTTTACCAAATAAACTTCAAAAGATATGCTAGGGTTAGGAGTACATCCATTCTACCTATAGTTGTGCAAATACATTTAAAACATCAACCATGCTCTAACATACTACACTAAATACTGAATGCATACAAAACCATCAATTCATACATATTCAATAGTGAGGGGAAAAGAGGTCGTTAATCTACTTAAAACATTAGAGCAAGGGACATCAGAAACATATAGCACAAAAGAGTATTAACTCAGAGATCAGAACACTAACAAAAGAATTGCGAGAATCCTTCCTTCTTCATTAATGGTTTTCTAGCATCACTGGTGTGTACATCAATAGCTCCAAGGGAGCATCTATCTACTAAGAACTAAGAACTACTGAGCATTGAGCTCTGCAACTACAAGAAAATGAAAATGATGAAGTGCTATAGCTATGGACTGCAAAATCATCAATTCCTCCAACCCTTAGAATGAGGCCAAACTTATTATTTATACACATACTTGCCCTAAAATTAACCTAACTTAACTTTACACTTAATCAATAAAATATAACTTTCTAGTGGCTGGTACTACCTACACCAAGTTACAACAACCTCGAGAAGAACAGAGGTCTGACATGTCAGAAGAATAAGACAAGAAAAGAGGTATGGAATAATCGGCCTTGAGAAGAGAGCCAGAGGAAGAATAGAAGAAATCTGATCCCCTAGGGTTTGAGGCTACATGTGTCATCAATGTAATAGCAGCTCACTATCTCCTATGCGCTAGGTGTTTATTGGTGGAGCGGTGCCTTGGTAAGACCACCTGTCATAACCATCCCTTGAGCTGACGTGTCTTTCTGGGGTCATCTACTTTCTGACACCCTTGTTAACTACCTGATAATGACTGGTTAGCTTTGGGGAACCTAGATGCGAGTCATGGAAATAATACAAAACTATTGGATACAGGATCCCAGGATCTAGGAGCTTACGCTCAAAGAATAAAGAATGTTCAAAATGTACCCTGCTTGTGAAAATCTCTAGAATCTAGAGAACCTTATTTCCCTTTACTGTTCTTAAATGCCTCCAAAACTTGGCTGATGCCATCCTCATCTATGTCCTTGATGTCGTTCCATCGGTCGCGGGCAGCCTCAAAATTTTCCTCAACCTCTCCGGCCCCGTTCCAGAATTCATCTACTATTTTTATAGCATCATGTGCCTAGAGCATCATTTTAGATAATCTTGATAACCTTCCTCCGTTAAAGTCCTCGGCAGACTGATATAGGGACTCCAGTAACTCATCGTACTTACTGAGGACATAATCCTCCAGGGCGCATGTTCTGGTGGTGAAGGGGTTGACTTGTGACACCCTTACGAAAAATTCCTTAAATAGGCCCAAAGGATACCAGACCGTGGTTACTTTCTCTTTCGAGGTCTTAACCAGTTGCTTGCATACCTCAATTCTGAGGCCAAGTCTAGAGTCCTGGGCTTGGAGGGACTCAAATGATTCTTCCCCCAAAATTCCCACCTTTGTGATGGCTTCTTCCCCGACGTTGAAGACCTCATTCAACCTAGTTTTCCATCCTTCATATTTTTCTAAGTCCCCATCCCATAAGACAGTGGAGATGTCCACTTGATTCAGGAGATTGTTTATCTGGTAAAGATCTAGTAGTGATAATATTAAAAATTGCCTTATGATGACTATCTACTCATTGATCCACCCGTCCACAGCCTGGGCCTTCTTCTTAATGGCCCTCAGAGTATCCACATCACCCTGTGCAAGTGATAATCCAGAGGTAGAAGCTTCCGAGTGGATCTCATCCAGGGGCTATGTCAGTTTTGTCAGAAGCCCAAGGAGATTTTTGTTATTTTCTCTTTCTTCCTTCAAATTTTGGGCCTGTTTATTATACCGGGCTTCTATTACCTGGGTTGCCTCTCATAGCAGGTCCAATTCTCCCTTCTTATCTCTCCTCCCTAGAGGCACCTCTGTAATTGTGTAATCTTTGGCCCTTACCACCGCTGCATCTGTATCTGGGGGAGGCGTTGCGATAGTTGCAACTATACTTCCTTCTAGACCAGTCTGAAGGGTATGGACTATCTGGGCCTTCTTGGGCTTCTTGGCCTCTACATTTTGGGCAATCATTTCAGCCAAGGAGAGTGGAACACCTCTTACAACCGTCGGGGCCTTCCTCTTCCTAGATTCCACATGCCATTGGGGTGGCTGGGGTGCCTTTGTTGTCAAGGCCTGGGTATTGGGACTCCCTTTGGAGTCTGGTGGTGCATTTCTGGTATCTACAGTCTCATTGGGATCTTTTTCATTTCCTTGCTCTTGTTCCTGCTCTTGCTCCTGCTCTCCAGAGGCCTCAGTATTTTTTTCCCTGTTGGCATCCTCTTTTGTGATGTCTAGGATTTCTTCTCTATCAGTATCAGCATCACCTGTGTCTTTGGGGATTTCCCCGTCCTTCTCAACATCGGGTGAATTAATGTTCATATCCTCAGGGGTTCTCCCCTCATCCTGTTGTTTTTCTTCTTCTTCAAAATTACTCGTCGAGATGTATTCCTCCATTGGAAAAAATTTCGGGGGTTGTTGAGGCATCGGGCCAAGATTCAGTGTTTGGGTCATGGTGATCACCTCACCAAATGTACTCCAGGGAAATTGGTCACCCGAAGTAACCAAAGGCATCTGGAGCATGATGAATGGAGGTACAGTTGATCTCGTGGGACTGGTTTCCACATCCATCAGTTGCTCATCTGTTATTTTCCTTCGTTCTTTATCCATCTCCTGGACTGGTGTTTTCTCCTGCTCAGTCTCCTTTTGTGTTTCTTCTTGGACTTCCTGCTTTGTGGCAGTTTCTTGCTCTGAGACTTCCTTCTCATCGGGGATTTCCTCCTTTTTCTAAGTGGATATTTCTTCCACTGCGTGATCTATATCTCCATTCAATTTCATCGGCTCATTTGTCCTGAAGACATCATCAAAATCATCAAAATATTCTCAAGTTCAGGGGAACCCGAACTGACATCTACTGGGGGAACCTTAGATATTCTAGGTCATGTGTCTACGCTTGGGGTGGGGTTCACCTTCTACTTCTTATTTCTTTGTATTGGGGCCCTGACATCCAAAATATTTGCAGACTCCACCTCAGTGAACGTATGTCTACTCATTAGTGTGGCCAATGACAGGGATCTCGTCGGGAAAGCAAATGCCACTAGAGTTGCGAGGAGGCCGTGGGATAGTTGTGCACTTATATTTTGGTTCATCAGCCTCGACGCCTCCATTTGCTCTTGTATTTGTGTCATTATGGGGAGCAGACCCTTGGGAGGTACTTGGGCTAGGGTATCTTCTTTGTCCTTCCCCTTTCTTGTGTTGGGCCCATGGTTCCGAAGGTTGAAGCGGACCTCCAAACAACTAGTCCTTTTTGGGTGCTCCTTGGACGCACCCACTCAAAATACTTGTGACTATTATATATAATGGAGTGGCATACCCCCTCAATTATTAAATCCTCTAGGGTGATCCAATCCACCCGGAGGGAGGTCCAATTTATCTAACCCCTGCTCTTTATACAATGGGTCCTCCAGGGGCCCGTCATCTGAAAAACCCTTCGGGAAACCATGAAGGTCAAGCGCTTTCATCAAGCCTTTAGACATCTACAAATGTTGGCAGGCCCATAGATCAAAACTATCCTAGCAATCCACCCAGAAATCTTAAATATCATCAACATGTGGGGGATGCCCGAGGAAGTGTCATTGTAATCTTACCTAGTGGATCAAAATTATTTCTGGTATGGTGGAATTCCACCAATCCCAGACTCTTCAGTTTGTTATCAGCTTCCTTCTCCGTGGCAAGGATGCAAGAATAGTTCCCACAAGTGATTGGGAATGGGACGTTGGTAACCTTCTTCAATGTGAAGACGGCATGCAGCTCTAGAATCTATTTGTAATACTCCAAAAGAATAATTCTATCCTCACAATATCGGGGAAGAAGATAGGGTTTCCCAGTGAAGCCGGTCACTTGAATGTATGTGTGATATTGGAATTGAATAAAGTAATTCCTATAAGTACTCACCAAGCTCATCGCCTCTTGCGATAACCAGTATCTGGAGTCCCGAGTAAGTGTCAAAATATTCTGGTAAATGAACACATCCTTTTCCCTACAAAAATTTGGGAAGCTAAGTCCCCACTAGACCTGGGGATAATGATCCCATGACATCAACTGGTTGGGCCTGTTCCCGAGAATTCCCATTGTTTTCAAACCCTAAAAAGTAGGTCTTTGTTGGGTTAGTGCCCATAGTACATAGGATGTCATATGGAACTTTGAGGTATGGAGGACACTCTTTAGCTGTGTGTCCACATGGTTGGCGATGATGGCCACCCAATTGAAGGTCTAACTGTGGGTGGTGATGCAGTAGAGAAAGTAATACATCCATGCCAAGAAATCTCGGGCATGGGGCTCTCCAAAGAGTCTGCAAAGGAATATAATTCCTGCCTGGAAACATTCTTTAAAATCCCCACAGGGAATCTCCAGCTTCATCTTTTTATAATCCCTTCTCGAGGATTTTAACCAATGAGTGTTGAGATGTTGCTGGGAAAGGAGGGAAGCTTCTTCGAAATCCTTTAATGATGTGGACTGGGAGAGAATAACAACTCCCTTGAACTGAGGAATCCATAGCCCTGAAGCAAAAGTATCAGCGTCCAGATTGACGATAGTCGTTGGATAGTGTAGTGACTAGGGATTGGCGAGAAAAAAAACCCAAGTGGAGGCATGTTAGAGCATTGCCACTTGGAGTATCAGCTCTGGTGCTTGAACCGAGCAGGGAAAACTTACAGCTTTAACAATCCTGGAGGTAGCCATGTGTTTTTCCATATTGTCTCCAGTGGTCCTCCTTTGATATATGGCTTGGAACAAGCCTTGCATTTTAGCACTTAGTCAGGGCTCTGTGTTCGTTATCTCTTGCAACTTAGAGTCTACTTTAAACCTTGCGAGAACACCCTCCTTTCAGAACTTGGAGGCCAATGGTAATTTGGCCAGCATCTTTTCGGCCTTTGTTTTTGTAGCTACCTGAGTGGAGGTAGTTTGCAGCTCTGGGCTATCATGAGGAGCGATCACTTCAGACATTTTGATCGAACAATCTACAACCTGCAAGACCGGAGAACCGTCAATACATGATATAATAAAAAATACTTTTAAGGACTCTGGGGAATTCACCACCATTTCGCACCTGTCTAAAAATGTTAGCATGCATCAAAAATCTTGGAATATTAAAGTTAACAAGGATCGGATTCTGATAAACATCGGGGGCTCTAGGGCATTAGGTGAGGCAACAAAATGGAATGAAGACCCAGGGGCTTCTCAACACCCAGAGTCTGGAAAAACTAACTGTTGTCGATGTGACCGGCAATGAGCTGTACTTGGCTAACATGGGTCGTCTCATGGCCACGTGACAGATGGCATAAAATATCTTAATGGCAACAAGTGGGCTAACATGGGGGAAGTAAATTCCAGATGGGATGGGATTTGAATGCCTACTCATAGTAAATTAATCCCACAATTAAGGTGACATGACAGAGGAGAGAGAAAGCCACCATGGCTCGAACCAGCGAGGTGTCGAGTTCAAACCGTGGCGGATACCTCTCCAACAAGCTCAAAAACATAGTTCATACATGGTGGAGTGCAATGAGCTCAACACAAATAGAAGGATATACATTGATATAAAAAGCTACAGAGGGCCGAAACATGGCGAGGGCTGAAGCACAACTCGCAGGCCGACCAAAAATGGACGTATATACAACTATATACAGAAAATACACAATGTACAAAATATACAGGAAAACCTACACTATCATATAGAGTATACAAACATTTACATTAAATTACAACTACATAGAGGGAAAACAACCCTCTGGCAGAGCCAACCCACCAGCAGGAAGCGACAGAAAAGCCAACGCAGATATGCGGCAAAATGAAACTAGAACAAAAACAAGCGAGACAAAAGCAAGAAATAGAAAACTAGAAACCAGAGAGGAGAGAGCCAAAGGCCTACCTGGAAACATGGGGAATGCTATAAATATGAGCATGGGAGGCGCTCTGCATCAATTTAACCTTCAATTAACCATGAACAAGCACTACAAATCACTGTTAATCAACCACTAAGCACAGGGAGAAAAACATTGTTTAAATCTCCTTAATCATCTTTGAATCACTCTAATTTCTCTGAGTGTTTGATTGCGGTAAATGTGAAAGTGACTAGTAACTTCTATTTGTACCCTTAGGGTAAAAATGTGTTGCTTTCTCTCTGCAAACTCTGGAACAAGCAAACCTCTAGACTCTGGGCCCGAGGATTCCATGCAGCCACACCTTCCAACAAAAGAAGACTTGATGGCAGAGAGTCCTGGGGTCCGAGATCTGGCTGACTTGAAAGAACAAACAAACTCTAGGACTGGGTCCTGGAGACAAAAGAAGATAAGAAACAAAAGAAAAATAACCCTCGCGGAAGCAAAGCCCAGAGGGAAACAAAGGAAACAAAAGAAACCAAAGAAAAAGTAAAAGCAAAAAGGGGGACTCAACATTTGCCTACAAAATATGGGGACAGGTATGCGGGGCATAACAAATGGTGACTATCTAGGATGGATGCCTTACACATTTGAGAACTTCAGAATCTTTGGTTAGAAAAACCAAAATTAATATTTACCTGGAGCATTTTGCTTGCAAAGCACGAGGTGTCTGAGAAAATTAGACTCACCATTGATTCAATCTTTTGGTCTTTCGTCAGTTGTGAAGTGTGTGCTTTGAAAGAAAACCAAGCCAATGACCTCTAGGAGAAGCAGAGAGGAGGCATTGAGTAAATCAAACCAAAGTCATCACATCTTTCACGTTTCCCCCGGATACCAAGATTCTCTATTCTTCAATTCTTTCTTTTCCTTTTCTTCTCTGGATGGGAAGGCGGTACTTCTTTCACCGCAAACTTTAAGCTTAGCTAATTTTAACGACGGTACTTCTTTCACCTTGCCATCCACCTTTAAATTTCTGTATAGGAGAGAATATTCCAGACCTGGGATATTTTAATGGTTTTCAGACTTAGTCAACAACCAATGCAACCGATCTGTCCTCAAGATGTCTGATTACTCGCTTCTTAGAATTTTTGTTAACCGATGTCTGGACTGTCAAGATGTGAATCTGATGAAGATTTCCTGTAACTTGTTACCATACTTACAAAATAACTCTAGAGAGCAGATAAATTCCACTATGCTAAAAATAGATTCCAAATTTGTCAGAATGCATAAGGTACCGTTCCAAAGACTAGATGTTATGCAAAGTGTACCAGCCTACAAGAAGAAGACAATACGCTAAGAACCCAAAAAACAAAAGAAACCCAGGAAAACATGAAAAGGGAAGGCAATCCCAGGGGATGGACAACAAACTATTTACAAGGTATTCCAAAGGAACACCGGGAAGGATATCTACAAGCAAGGATTTTACATATGATACAACCTCGGACAAACTCATCACGTACCTCATTCAAAATAATACTTGAAAAACTGCCCATTGACAGGCAATGGGATGACTTCTCTGGTCATGGTATTGAGGCGATAAGTATTTTCCCCATAGATCTTAGCTATCAGATATGGTATGAGCTAGGGCTGTTGAAACTTAGTGTGCTTTCCCTTCTTTTATTGAGCCTTGTCCCACAAGAGGACCAAGTTCAAAATCTGAAAGGCCTTATACTGGGCTCTTCGATCAAACCATCATTTTACTATTGCTTGGTGATGCGTGAAATGTTTAAGGGATGTGTCTCTCTGTTCCTCCATTTGCACCAGGTTCAGAAGTCAAACCTCCATAATGTTATCCCGGTTCCTAAATTCCTACATAAATTTAAGTACCAGGATCTGTAAGTTGATGGGGAATACTGGGTTTTGGCCATAAACTAGGTGGAATGCGGATGTCCCTAGGGCTACCTTTATTCAGATATGATCCATCCAGAGAGCGAACCTAAGCTTTTGATGCCAGTCATGGGGGTTTTGTTCTAATAGATTCTTGATCACCTCGAGTAGATTTTTATTGGTCGATTCAGCAACACCATTTCCCTGAGGGTAATAGTTGCTAGAAAAATTTAGGGTGATATTTCTTTCATAGGTCCATTTGAGTAATTGCATGGAGGAAAATATTAGACCATTGTCACACACTATAGAAAATGGCATTCTAAATCGGGTGACTATGTTTTCTTCCAAGGATTTAACGACTATGTTTGTCGTGTTGTTTTTACAAGGAATCACTTCAGACCACTAAGTGCAATAATCGGTAGTAGTCAAAATATCAAGAGGATCTGATGAGAAGTGGCATCAGCTGAGTCATGCCTAGTTCCAAACTACCTGTGAAATTCTTCAATCATTCTCACAACTCGGTCCCTATCTATACACCAGAAGTATACTCCCTCATAGTTCCTGCGAAAAAGCATTTTGTTTTTTTATCATGAAGTGTGCACTTTTTAGTTGCAAGGCATGATTTTTGTTTGGGGGTAGCCACTCTGGGCATCTGTTGTTCAACAATAAGTATACCAGGTCAGTATACAATGGATGTTGAGTGATGAACTTCACTGTATAAGTTTGGCATTCAATGTTTGGAGTTCCTTCTGCCATCACTCTACATAGTCCCTGGCCTCAAACTATCTTCATGGGTTGCATTTCAAAATCATACTCTTGAAAGATGGCCATCCATTTCCCCCATCGTTCACCCAATTTTCTCTATAGGAGTAGAGACTTAATAGCCTGATCTGGGATGATAGCGTGCACTTTGCTCCAGAGAATATAATGTCAAAACTTCTTCACGGTACAAACAAGAGAAAAGGCCTGCTTTTCCAAAGACAAATACTGAACTTTGACATTCTAAAAGGGGGAGCTCATAAAACCTATTGTTCATTCTTCCCCTTCGACCTTCTGAGTCAACTATCATGGCAGAATGCAGCGAAGCAAAGGAGTATATGTGGAAAGGGAGGGAATAGTCTAGACTAGCCAAGACTAGTCCCTCCACAATCATTTAATTACTCTGGGTGAATGCCCATTTTGCTTCAGGACTCCACTCAATCTTTGTATCTTTCTTCATCATCTCATTGAGTGGCTTCACTATCTCGGCGAATCCAGTGATGAACCACCGGACAAATTTGATCTTCCCAAAGAAAGATCTCATTTCTTTCTTAGTGTCGGGCATCTGTAGATTTAGCAGTGCTTCAACTCTCTCAGGGTCAATGGATATACCCTTCTCAGAGATAATATGCCCGATTAGCTTCCCTTCAGTGACCCCAAATATACATTTCTGAGGGTTGAGGGATATTCCATACTAGTGACATCTCTCATAAATCTGGGCAAGGTGGGTAGAATGATCACGCCTGTCCTGGGAAAAGATGATCAAATCATCCATGTAGATGATTATACACTAGTTTACTAGGCCTTCAAACGCAATGTCCATAGCCTTTTGAAATGTGGCCCCTACGTTGATCAGACCAAAGGGAATTCTCCAGTATGAAAATGTTCCCCACTTAGTGGTGAACGTCATTTTGTCTCTATCTTCATACTTAACCATGACCTGGTTATACCCAGAGGATCCATCCAGGAAGGACATCATTTGAGATCCGTTCACAATTTGCAATACCTCATCCAACAAGGGGAGAGGGTGATTATCCTTCTTAGATGCCTTTTTCAGATTGCAAAAATCCATACAAAGGCAAATCTTGCCACTTTTCTTCCTCACAGGGATGAGGTTGGCAACCCAAGTTGTGTTCCAGATAGGAAAGATGATCTGGGCTAACAGCAGTTTTTAAACCTCCTGATGAATTAGAGGCTCAATCAGTGGGTTTACCGGTCTTTGCTTTTGTTGGAAGGGCTTAGCATCAGGTTTAAGTCAGATGGTATGGGTCATGATGGATGTGTCATAGGTTTTCCGATCTTCATACCCCCACGCAATTACATCAATGTATTCTCAGAGAACCACAAGAATCTTCTTCTCCTATAGGGAGCAAGAGGTGCCAATGTGTACCAATTTTTTTCACCAGCCTGGCCGATGTTAACCTTTTCAAATTTTCCTCCCTCTGAGGAGGATGATATCTTTTCCCATCCCTGAGGGTCCAAGTCAAAGATATGTTCTAGCACTACCATCCCCTTAGGGATGGTGTTGGTTGGCAAGTCTATGATCCCATCATTTTCTTCACCCTGCCCGGTATCTTCGTGATCTCTTTCTTGCACTATATGGTCTTTGAAAACACCAACATTGTCTATGAAGGCCAAGATATGTTGATCATCCTCAAAGAACTAAAAGTAGGTGACATTGCTTGGAATGGACAGGGTGGGGACCATCTCAATAGAGAACTTTCAGAGCCTGGATCCATCCATTGGCTCAAGGGTGCTGGCAGATACGACAAGGGCACCCGGAATGTAGTTTCTTTTTTGGGGGATGAGTTCAATGTCAAAAGCATCAAAATATTTGATGAGGCTCCATGCCTGGTTATGGTATGCGAACAGACTTTTATTATGACAATTGTATTGGCTCCAAACCTGCTTAATGATCAACTTTGAATCACCTAGCGCACGGAGGTGAGTGATTCCTTTTCTTAGTGAAAATAGGAGTCCAAGGACGAAGGCCTCATATTATGTGACATTGTTCATGCAGTTAAATTGCATCCTATAAGATGCGAGGAAGGATTTCCCCTACGGGTTGATCAATTCCACTCCGGCCCCACAGCCTTGTTTAGACCGAGACCCGTCAAACTTCAAGGTCTATAATTCATTGTTCGTTGTTTGGGGCTGGGAAGGCGAAGTGGCATTTGGATTACTTTTGGGAAGGTTGGGAGGAGTTTCCTCTGGCTCTGATGGCACGTGGGTGAGGTTTACCCCCAGAGAAATCTCTTGTTTAGTTTCTTGGACAAGCGGCACCATGGGGATGTTGCTAGATGGATTACTGGGTCCAAGCACATTTTCTTTGTGTTCTTTTTCCTGGAGGGCTTTGATGTGATGGGTTGCAGTGGCAATGCAAGGTTCACACTCTAGTTCAAAATGTTTTTGATAATGCACCCAACACCAAGCGCCAGAGAAGAGTGTAGCAGGATTTACTATGATACCTTGTGAGTTAACCTCACCCCTTCATTTTTCATCTAGGTCCTAAATCCTTTGAGGAACTGTGGGATCCTCCCTGGGGGTGAAATAAAATGTGAGGATTTCTAGGGGTCGGTACACCCTGGGGGAAGTCTCAGAGAAAAGGACAGCATTTACCCTCCCAACTTTGGTGAGGGCTTCCTTCATCCTGGGTTCACTTTCTACCCAAATCTGGTTAGACTCCCCCTCTCAGGGGAGCCACAAGTGGGAGAAGTCAGTGGAGAAATACCCATTAATGGACTTAGACCAGTTCTGACTTAATAACATCCCATAAGTCTCCAGGATGTCCACCACTTGGATATCTACCATGCTTGATATCTTGGGGTCTTGGATGAGCTGAATCCAGACGTTCTTCAGCTCACCTACCATTTTTATATTTGTTTTGTCCAGTTGGACTACTACGCCTTTGGATGGAGTGGGATGGAGTCTGAGCTTCTGACATATGGATAAATGCATGACATTTCCCGAAGCACCAGTATCTACCAAGATATTGTGTAGGCTCTTTCCTTGTATGTTTAAGCATAGTAAGAAGGGAGGATCCTCAGTGTTTCCCTGAAAGACAGCCGCATTGGCATCATCAAAAGCGATAGTCTTTGGTGGGCGACTGACAGCTTCTGGGTTTCCCAAGAGCTTCAGAAGAGACTTCCTCTACTTGGTATAGTTTAGCAAAACCTCCATCAAGGTCATGAAGGTGGTGGTTCTCTCTAACACCTTTTTGATGTCAAACCTCCCTCCTAGGAATTGTTGGCTTCCCTTGGTCGGGTCCTTAGCTTGGTTAGAGCTAGGCCCTTTCGGCAGGAAGGAGCGATCAGTTGTATTGTTCCAAGGAGGGGTACCATTGGGTGGTGCAGGAATGTAAATTGGTCATTTACCAGCCTGACTCTAAGTGTTGTAGGGAGTCCGTGGGTTGGTGAAGGCATTGACCTCAAAGGTTGTAATGGATTCATCAAAGAACCCCTACAATTCGGGTTCTTCTTCATCTTATTTGTCTATCCCATAGAAGGTGGTCTCACAGGTGAAGGCACTATGAGTGGGCTCTTGCACAAGTGTTTCTTGGGGAGTAGGATCGACAGTTTGTTGTTTGTCCAGCTAGGAGATCATGATGACCTTCTTGAGTGTGGCACAGTTCACCTCAAAATGAGAACCAGTGTCGTGCAATCTACACCAGTTAGTCAGGGGTAGAATTCTGCAAGTTGTGTAGAATGGTTGGGTCCAACACCGCCTTGAGTGGTGTTTTGGTTTGGAGGAGGACCTTCAGCCTTTGCATTGTTATTCCATAGTTGTTGGTGGGGTCGAGGCCCATTGTTGTAGTTCCTTCCTCCGGAATTGGTATTTCATTGGCCGGAGAAGATATTCCTTCTCTGGGAATTAGAGTTATGTGGTGCAAAAGACCTCACCTTCAGCTATTCCATGTCCATAGTCAATGAGGACAACAATTTATGTAGGGATTCAACCTCGGCGAACAGCTAGGTGTTCACATCACAGTGTGACGGTTGTTGCGGTTGGTTCCTGACGAAGGCAGCAGTGGTTCTTGGAGTCGAGGGTGGCAGTCCTCCAACTGTAGGCGACTAGAAGAAAGGCACTCTAGAGGATTGTGTTGGTGGTTGTTACATCTTCTGTGACTGGTTCCAGGGAACAAATTCTAGACCTGGTATTATCTATACTTGCAATGGATATACATACCGGGCCTACTGGTCTATCGGCGACGGAGAGTGATTCATGGCCATTACTAGAGCACCCAGTTCCTAATTAGGGTTGTATCCCCAAGCATAAGAAATTTCGTCAGGTATCATGTTGAAAGGCATGCTCTGCCCAATCCCACCGGGAGCTTTGTTGAGACCGCAAGACAACTCCAAGGCTAGGTTGTAAACCTTCACCAAAGTGTCCCAGTAATTAGGGGTGGTGGTTCTCCATAGGAGAGGGGCAACAAAAGGGTCCATCATGTTCAGATATGTCTGGATGGTTACATCTGTGGATGGCATGAAAGGACCCATGCACCACTTCAAGGCGCATTGGAACCGATGGTTAAATGTTGCAAGGGGTTCATTCAGTTCCTTCCTAATGGAGATAAACTAGATGTGGGACCACACCAAGTCCATGTGTATGCGGAAGGATTCCAGGAAGGCATCCTCCATGTCCTGTCAACTGTTGATGGAGTTGGCTGACAAGTTAAGGTACTAGTTTAGCTCATTTTGTCCTAGGGACAGAGGGAATATCCAAGTCACAACGTGTTGATGTTGGATCAGGTGTCAGTTCATGGCATCTTTGTATGTTTGCAGATGCTCTTCTATGGTTTGTGAGCCTAAGTGCTCATATCAGGGACAGATCTTCTCCGGGTGCAAAGGAAGATCATTGGTTGCACCCGGTAACTGTCCCATTGGGGACCCAGTGTTACCGAAATACACAGCCATCAGGGGAGTTGGATTTTGGCTAGAATGGGTGTTAGTCCCCTGGGTTGTCTGGGAGACTTGGGTATTCTAAGATGTGGTAGACCCCCAGATAATGATGGCTGGCTTGGTCTGTAGGGTCCGCTTCTTTCGAGCAGGGGGCTTGAGTTCAATAAACCTTCCAGGATTGGGGTCTAATCTACGGACTCTTTCGAATTGTGCAGGTGAAAATGATCCAATCCCACTAAAGGTATGCTTCCTAAAACTATGGCTTGGGGAACCCTCAAGCGATGTGAAGTCAAAATATTCCAAAGGGGATGAGCTCATGCCCTCCTTCTAGCGCCAGTTTCTGTTGATGGGACTTTATGACCGGTCCACCAACAGATGTAAGTTGTCATCGGGTACTGGGGTACCAGCCAACTTTGCCTGTAAAGGTTGTCCAAGGAATAAATTCTCTGGGCCTTCAAGCATGTGGAGTCGGGTCTCGATAGTGTGGGGGCTTAGTTGGGAGTGTGACTATTTTGTTCGGGGGATAGCTGGTTTTCTTGGCTCATCTTCTTTGGGGATTTTGTTAGGTCAGGTTTTCCTGTAAGCACGCATTAGTTTACCAAATAAACTTCAAAAGATATGCCAGGGTTAGGAGTACATCCATTCTACCTATAATTGTGTAAGTACATTTAAAACATTAACCATGCTTTAACATACTACATTAAATATTGAATACATACAGAACCATCAGTTCATACACATTCAATAGCAAGGGGAAAAGAGGTCGTTAATCTACTTAAAACATTAGAGCAAGGGACATCAGAAACATACATCACAAAAGAGTATTAACTCATAGATCAGAACACTGACAACAACATTGTGAGAATCCTTCCTTCTTCATTAATGGTTTTGCAGCATCACTGGTGTGTACATCAACAACTCCAAGGGAGCATCTATCTACTAAGAACTAAGAACTACCGAGCATTGAGCTCTGAAACTACAAGAAAATGAAAATGTTGAAGTGCTATAGCTATGGACTGCAAAATCATAAATTCTACTGACCCTTAGAATGAGGTCAGACTTATTATTTATACACATACTTGCCCTAAAATTAACCTAACTTAACTTTACACTCAATCAATAAAATATATTTTTTCAGTGGTCGGTACTACCTGCACCAAGTTACAAAAACCTCGAGAAGAATAGAGGTCTGACATGTCAGAGGAATAAGACAAGAAAAGAGGTACGGAAGAATTGGCCTCGAGAACAGAGCCAGAGGAAGAATAGAGGAAATTTGATCCACCAGGGTTCGAGGCTAGATGCCTGATCAATGTAAAAGTGGCTCGCTATCTCTAATGCACCAGGTGTTTAATGGTGGAGCGACGCCTTGGGAAGACCACCTATCAAAACCATCCCTTGAGCTGACGTGCCTTGCTAGGGTCATATACTTTTTGACACCCTTGTTAACTACCTGATAATGATCGGTTGGCTCTGGGGAACCTGGATGCGGGTCATGGAAATAATACAAAACTGTTGGCTCTGATATTCTAGGATCCGGGAGATTACGCTCAAAGAATAAAGAATGTTCAAAACGTACCCTACTGGTGAAAATCTCTAGAATCCAGAGAACCTTATTACCCTTTACTGTTCTTAAATGCCTCTAAAACTTGGCTGACACCATCCTCATTTATGTCCTTGATGTCCTTCCACCAGTCGTGGGCGGCCTCAAACTTTTCCTCAACCTCTCCGGCCCTGTTCCAAAATTCATCTACTATTTTTATGGCATCATGCGCCCGGAGCATCATTTTAGATAATCTTGATAACCTTCCTCCATTGAAGTCCCTAACAGACTGATATAGGGACTCCATTAACTCATCATACTTACTGAGGAAATAATCCTTTGGGGACGCATGTTCCAGTGGTGAAGGGGTAGACTTGTGACACCCTTACCACAAATGCCTTAAATAGGCCCAAAGGATACCTGACCGTAGTTACTTTCTCTTTCAGGGCCTTAACTAGTTGCTTGCATACCTCGATTCTTAGGCCAAGTCTAGAGTACTAGGCCCAAAGGGAATCAAATGATTCTTCCCCCAAAATTCCCACCTCTGTGACAGCTTCTTCCCTGGCATTGAAGACCTCATCCAACCTAACTTTCCATCCTTCATATTTTTCTAAGTCCCCGTCCCATAAGATAGTGGAGACGTCCACCTGATTCAGGAGATTGTTAATCTGGTAAAGATCCGGGAGTGATACAATTTAAAATTATCTTACGGCGACTATCTGCTTGGTGATCCACCCATCCATAGCCTGGGCCTTCTTCTTCATGGCCCTCAGAGTATCTACATCACCCTGTGCAAGCGGTAATCTAGAGGTAGAAGCTTCCAGGTGGATCTCGGCTAGGGGCTGTGTGAGTTCTGTCAGAAGCTCGAGGAGATTTTTGTTGTTTTATCTTTCCTCCTTCAACTTATGAGCCTATTTATTATACCAGTTCTATTGCCCGAGTTGCCTCTCGTAGCACGTCCAATTCTCCCTTCTTATCTCTCCTCCCTAGAGGCACCTTTGTAATTGTGTAATCTTCAGCCCTTACCATTGCTGCATCTATATCTAGGGGAGGCATTACAATAGTTGCAACTGTACTTCCTTCTGGACCAATCCGAAGGGTATGGACTCTCCGGGCCTTCTTGGGATTCTTGGCCTCTACATTTTTGGCCACCATTTCGGCCAAGGAGAGTGTAATAACTTGTTGCAACTGTCGGGGCCTTCCTCTTCTTGAATTCCACCAGCCATTGGGGTGGCTGGGTTGGCTTTTTTGTCCAGGCCTATGTATTGGGACTCCCTTTGGAGTCTGGTGATGCATTCCCGGTATCTAGAGTGACATAGGGTTCTTTTTCATTTCCTTGCTCCTATTCCTGCTCCTTCTCCTGCTCTTTGGTGGCCTCAGTATTTTCTGCCTTGTTGTCATCCTCTTTCATGATGTCTGGTATTTCTTCTCTGCCGGTATCAGCATCACCTGTGTCTTCAGGGATTTCCCCATCCTTCTCAACATCAGGTGAATTAATGTTCATATTCTTAGAGGTTCTCCCCTCATCCTGTTGTTTTTGTTCTTATTCGGCATTACTCGTCGGGATGTCTTCCTCCATTGGAAATTTTTTTGAGGTGGCTGAGGCATCGGGCCAAGATTTAGTGTTTGGGCCGCGGTGATCACCTCACCAAATTTACTCTGGGGAAATTGGTCACCCGAAGTAACCAAAGGCATCTGGAGTGTGATGAATGGGGATACGGTTGATCCCATGGGTCCAGTTTCCCCAGCCATCGGTTGCTCATATATTGTTTGCCTTGGTTCTTTCTCAATCTCCTAGACTAGTGTTTTGTCCCACTTGGGCTCCTTTTGTGTTTCTTCCTGGAATTTCTGCTCTGTGGCAGCTTCTTGCTCTGGTATTTCCTTCTCAGCGGGAATTTCCTCCTTTTCTTGAGCGGCAATTTCTTCCACCACGTGATCTATATCCCCATGTAGGTTCATAAGCTCATCCGTCTTGAAGACATCATCAAAATTGTCATGCGGGGGAGAGGTATTTGAAATATTCTCAAGTTTGGCAGAATTTGAACTGACATCTACTAGGGGAACCTTAGGCATACTAGGGATTGTGTGTGCACTTGGGGTGGGGTTCACCTTCTACTTCTTCTTTCTTTGTAGTGGGGCCCCGACATCCAAAATATTTGCAGACTCTACCGCGGTGAACATATGTCTGCTCATTAGTGTGGCCAATGACGGGGATCTCATCGAGCAAGTAGATGCCACTGGAGTTGCGAGGAGGCCATGGGGCAGTTGTGAACTTATCTTCTGGCTCGTCAACCTCGACGCTTCCATTTGCTCTTGTATTTGTGCTATTATGGGGAGTGGACCCTTGGGAGGCACTTGGGTTGGGGTATCTTCTTTCTCCTTCTCCTTTCTTGTGTTGGGTCCCACGGCTCCAAAGGTCAAAGCGGACCTTTGAACAATTAGTCCTTTTCGGGTGCTCCTTGGACACACCTGCTCAAAATACTTGTGACTATTATCTATAATGGTGTGGCATACCCCCTCAATTGTTAAATCCTTTGGGGTGGCCCAATCCACCAGAGCAGGGATAACTTTAAGGACCCCCCCCCTCCCAAAATTTATAAAATTGTGGCGAATCACATGTCATTTGGGTGAAAAAAATTTAATAGTGTTGGCAAATTATGTGTCAATCAATGGATATTTGGTGGCGAATTTTTTAATAGTTTAGCCAATTTTTATAAAATAATGGCGATTATAATTTTTGTTTTTAATAAAATTATTAATATTGATGGCGAATTATGTTTTGAAATATGGATATTGGTTGGCGAATATTTTAATAACCGATACCTTTTTTATTAAAAAATGGCGAAATTATTTTCCAAATAATTGAATTAATTTATTTGTTATGGCGAATGGTTTTCACAAATTTATAGTTCGTATGGCTATTTTCAAAAGATGGGAAATAAGTGAAATGTTAAATGTATTATTTGAGAACTCAGACCGTCTGATGATCCAAGATCAATGGTTGAGGTTTAAATTCGGCCAACATTTCTT
>MU226115.1:1686867-1697559 GCA_018584345.1 Thuja plicata
GGTTGTGAGGAAAGGTAACCAACTCCCAACTAACTCTTAACTAAAGGGCATTATTAAATAACTTAATATAAGAGTAAACTCACAACTATATATTACTCAAATATACTATAATAAATGCTTTATATATTCATTCATACATATATGTACTATTATTTAACATGTTGCATGAGACATATATATATATATATATATATTAACAATTGAGAATAATATACCTCACATTAATTATTAATAATACTATACTTTACATAAATCTCAAAATATACACTATCAACAATATCTACAATAATTAAAATGTAATCAAATATAATATATATATATATATATAGACACACACACACACATATGTGTGTGCACCCATATATATATATATATATATATATTGATACCTACCAAATACCAAACACTATTAATCTATATGATTATGAAGTAATAGATCTACCAAATACCAAACACTATTAATCTATATGATTATGAAGTAATAGATCACAACATCATTATTACATGTTTATAATTACTATAGGATATAACACCGAGGTAGAATAAAGTCACATGCCTTAAAATAAATCTAATCATCCAAATAGGCTATAATAATCAACTATGAAACATATCAAGGTAACCACAAGATCAAACAAGGTCAACCAAAGTCAACAAGGAAAGTCAAGTCAAACTCCTGACCAAGTATGAAGCTCTGAAACACAACATAGAAAGATTAACTAAGAATAATACCAAGAAGGAGAAATAAATAAAATGAGTAAACAAAACACACAACCAAATGAATTCAAGTGACCAGAAGGCACCAATTACAACAATGCCCAACCGGGTGTGCTGTATCTAGGTTTTTCACCCAAAGGTTGACAGACAAAGAAGGATCCCTAATATTCCCAAATTGAATAATGACAAAGGAAGACTCATGCAAGGACCTTAGTACTATCTCCATAACAACAACCATCAAGGATTTGAGGGCACGCTCAGACCTGTGAAGCTAGGTGAAGTCGATGTCTGGTACCTGCAAGCCTGCATCACAGAGAAGAAATACATGTGCATAGATATACATATAAGAAGACATTGCAAATAGATGACCAGGATTGATACATCATGTGGAGCTCAGCTATGTGAGTAACTACGACTTTGTCCTAGATCATGCAAACACATCATGTATATATACACACACACAAGCATGTAGCATCATCCTAGTGAAGGTTAGAATCTTGAGCATTGGGTTAGTATCCAATCAATACTAATAATAAATCAACGTAATCATGAGACATATCCCAAATCATCAAGTGACATACAAGATTCATCGCAAGTAACCTTAACAGAAGAAAATATAAATAATCACTTATATATATCCCTATATAACATCCTAACTATATTCATAAAGGTCTTGAAGCTCCTCAATACACACACAAAGATAAATACATAAAAAAATTATACCTTTAGACAATATGTCTAATATTAGAATCCTCGGGTACTGGTTTATGAAATCATTATAAACAAACTATAGGAATAGATCAAACAAGTATCATGAACAACTTAAGTTGTAAGAAAATATCGAAAGATCTTACTTCGTTCAAAAACACAAAACTTATATTAGGGTTAGAGGGGTATTACACTATCTTCATACTTAACCATGACCTGGTTATACCTGGAGTATCCATCTAGGAAGGACATCATTTGAGATTCGTTCACAATTTGCAATACCTCATCCAACAAGGGGAGAGGGTGATTATCCTTCTTAGATGCCTTGTTCAGATTGCGAAAATCCATGTAGAGGCGGATCTCACCACTTTTCTTCCTCACAGGGATGAGGTTGGAAACCCAAGTTTTGTGTTAGATAGGAAAGATGATCCAGGCTGACAACAGTTTCTGAACCTCCTGATGAATTAAAGGCTCGATCAGTGGGTTTATCGGTCTTTGCTTCTGCTGAAAGGGCTTAGCATCAGGTTTTAGTGGGATGGTAAGGGTCATGATGGATGTGTCATAGGTTTTTAGATCTTCATACCCCCATGCAATTACATCAATGTATTCTTGGAGAACTGCGAGAATCTTCTCCTTCTCCTTTGGGGAGCAGGAGGTGCCAATGTATACCAATTTTTCTTCACCGGCTTGGGCGATGTTAACCTTTCAAATTTTCATCCCTCTGAGGAGGATGATATATTTTCCCGACCTCGAGGGTTTGATTCAAAGATACTTTCTAGCGCTACCATCCCCTTAGGGATGGTTTTGGTTGGCAAGTCTATGATCCCATCATCTTCTTCACCCTGCCCGGTATCTTCATGATCTCTTTCTTCCACTATCTGGTCTTCAAAAACACCAACATTGGCCATGAAGGCCAGGATATGTTGATCATCCTCAAAGACCTGAAAGTGGGTGACATTGTCTGGAATGGACAGGGTGGGGACCATCTCAACAAAGAACTTCCGGAGCCTGGAACCAACCATTGGCTCAAGGGTGCTGGCAGATACGGTAAGGGCATCTGAAATGTAGTTTCTTTTCTGGGGAATGAGTTAAATGCCAAAGGCATCAAAATCTTTGACGAGGCTTCATGCCTAGTTACAGTATGCGGCCAACCTTTTATCATGACAAGTGTATTGGCTCTGAACTTGCTTAACGATCAACTCTGAATCACATAGCGCTCGGAGGTGGGTGATTCCTTTCCTTAGTGCAAATTAGAGTCCAAGGACCAAGGCCTCGTACTCCATGACATTGTTCATGCAGTTAAATTGCAGCCTATAAGACATGAGGAAGGATTTCCCCTATGGTTTGATCAATTCCACTCTGGCCCCACACCCTTGTTTAGATTGAGACCTGTCAAACTTCAAGGTCCACAATTCATTGTTCATTGTTTGGGGCTGGGAAGGCGAAGTGGCATTTGTATTACTTTTGGGAAGGTTGGGAGGAATTTCCTCTAGCTCTGAGAGCGCGTGGGTGAGGTTTACCCCAGGAGAAATCTCTTGTTTAATTTCCTGGACAAGTGGCACCACGGGGTGTTGCTAGATGGATTATTGGGTCCAGGAACATTTTCTTTGTGTTCTTTTTCCCGAAGGGCAATTATGTGATGGGTAGTAGCGACAATGCAAGGTTCACACTCTAGTTCAGAATTTTTTTGATAATGCACCTGGCACCAAGTGTCGGACAAGAGTGTAGCAAGAGTTGCTGTGATACCTTGTGAGTTAACCTCACCCCTTATTTTTTTGTCCAAGTCCCGAATGCTTTGATAAACTATGGGATCCTCCCCAGGGGTGAAATAAAATGTGAGGATTTCTAGGGGTCGGTACACCCCGGGGGAAGTCTCAGAGAAAAGGACCTCATTTACCCTCCTGACTTTGGTGAGGGCCTGCTTCATCCTGGGTTCACTTTCTACCCAGATCTAGTTAGACTCCCCCTCCTAGGGGAGCCACAAGTGGGAGAAGTCGGTGGAGAAATACCCATTAAAGGAATTAGACTAATTCTGACTCAATAATATCCCATAAGTCTCTGGGATGTCCACCACTTGCATGTCTACTATGCTTGATATTTGGGGGTCTTGGATGAGCTGAATTTGGACGTTCTTCAGCTCACCTACCATTTTTACAATAGTTTTTTTTAGCTAGACTACTATGCCTTTGGATGGAGTGGGATGGATTCTGAGCTTCTGGCATATGGATAAAGGCATGATATTTCTTGAAGCACCAGAATCTACCAAGCAATTATGTAGGCTCTTTTCTTGTATGTTTCAGCTTAGTAAGAAGGGAGGATCCTCAGTGTTTCCTTGGAAGATAGTTGTGTTGGCATCATCAAAAGTGATAGTCTTTAGTGGGTGATTGATAGCTTTCAGGTTTCCCAAGAGCTTCAGAAGAGACTGCCTCTACTCGGGACAATTTAGCAAAACCTCCATCAAGGTCATGGAGGTGGTGGTTCTCTCTAACGCCTTTATGATGTCAAACCTCCCTCCTGGGAATTATTGGCTTCCCTCAGCCAGGTCCTTAGCTTGGTTAGAGCTAGGCCCTTTCCGTGGGAAGGAGCGATTAGTTGTATTGTCCCGAGGAGGGGTATCCTTGGGTGGTGTAGGTGTGTAAACTGGTGCTTTACCAGCTTGACTCTGATTGTTGTAGGGAGTTCGTGGGTTGGTGAAGGCATTGGCCTCAAAGGCTAGAATGGATTTATCAAAGAACCCCTGCAGTTCAGGTTCTTCATCTTCTTTGTCTGTCCCAAAGAAGACGGTCTCACAGGTGAAGGCACTGTGAGTGGGATCTTATGCAGGCATTTCTGAGGGAGTAGGATCAACAGTTTATTGTTTGTCCAACTGGGAGATCATGATGACCTTCTTGAGTGTGGCATAGTCCACCTCAGAATGAGAACCGATGTCGTGCAATCTACACTAGCTAGTCAGGGGGAAGAATTCTGCAAGCTATGCAAAATGGTTGGATTCAGTACCACCCTAAGTGGTGTTTTGGTTTGGAGGAGGACCTCTCATGTTTGCATTTTTATTCCATTGTTGTTGGTTGGGCCAAGGCCCATTATTATAGTTCCTTCCTCTGGCATTGGTATTTCGTTAATTGGAGAAGATATTCCTCTCTAGGAATTAAAGTTGTGGGGTGCAAAAGACCCCACCTTTAGCTGTCCCATGTCCAT
This sequence comes from Thuja plicata, assembly GCA_018584345.1. NCBI lineage: Eukaryota > Viridiplantae > Streptophyta > Pinopsida > Cupressales > Cupressaceae > Thuja > Thuja plicata. The sequence goes on from MU226115.1 coordinate 1,691,485, forward strand.
AGTCAGTGAGGAAAACTATCGTTAGAGTTATTCAACCCCGATGGACAGCTAGGTGTTCACGTCACAGTGTGACAGTTGTTGCGGTTGGTTCCCGGGGAAGGCGTCAACAGTTCCCAGAGTCAAGGATGATAGTCCTCCAACAGTGGGCGACTAGAAGAAAGGCACTCTGGAGGATTGTGTTGGTGGTTGTTGCATCTATTGCGACTGGTTCTAGGGAATGAATTCCAGACCCGGTATTGTCTGTGCTTGCGATGGATATATGTACCAGGCCTGCTAGTCTATCTACAATAGAGGGAGATTCACGGCCATTGATGGAGCACCCATTGCCTGTTTGGGGTTGTATCCCCAGGTGTAAGAAGTTCTACCGGATATCATGTTGAAAGGCATGCTCTGCCCAATCCCATAGAGAGCTTTGTTGAGACCGTGAGACAACTCCAAGGCTAGGTTTTAAACCTTCACCAGAGTGTCCCGGTCATTGGGGGGGTGGTTATCCATAGGAGAGTGGGAACGAAAGGTTCCATCATGTTTAGATATGTCTGGATGGTTACATTCGTGGATAGGATGTAAGGACCCGTGCATCACTTTAAGGCGTGTTGGAACCGATGGTTAAATGTTGCAAGGGGTTTGTTCTATTCCTTCCTAATGGAGATAAACTGGCTATGGGACCATGTCGGGTCCATGTGTATGCAGAAGGCCACCAAGAAGGCATCCTCCATGTCCTGTCAATTATTGATAGAGTTGGCTGGCAAGTTAAGGTACCAGTTCATCTCATTCTGTCCTAGGGACAGAGGGAACATTCGGGTCACAACATCTTGATGTTGGATCCGGTGTCAGTTCATGGCATCTTTGTATGCCTACAGATGCTCTTCTGCGGTTCTTGAACCTAATTTCTCATATCGGGGAGAGATCTTCTCCGAGTGCAAAGGAAGATCGTTGGTTGCACCCAGAAATTGTCCCATTGGGGACTCGGTGTTACCAAAATACACAGCCATTAGGGTAGTTGGATTTTGTCAAGACTAAGCATTAGTCCCTTGGGTTGTTTGGGAGACTTGGGTATTCTGAGATGTGGTAGACCCCCATACAATGTTGGCTGGCTTGGTCTATGGGGTCCGCTTCCTTTGAGAAGGGGGCTTGAGTTCAATAAACCTTCTATGATTGGGGGTTGATCTAAGGACTCTTTTGAATTATGTAGGTGAAAATGATCCAATCCCACTAAAGGTCTGCTTCCTAAAACTATGGCTTGGGGAACCCTCAGGCAGTGTGAAGTTGAAATATTCTGAAGGGGATGAGCTCATGCCCTCCTTCTAGCGCCATTTTCTATTAACAGGACTTTATGACCAGTCCGCCAACAAATGTAAGTTGTCACTGGGTATCGGGGTACCTGCCAACTTTGCTTGTAAAGGTTGTCTGGGGAATAAATTCTCTGGGCCTTCAAGCACGTGAGAGTCAGGTCTCGACAGTGTGGGGGATCAATTGGGAGTGTGACTATTTTGTTCAGGGGATAGCTTTCTTGGCTCATCTTCTCTAGGGATTTAGTTAGGTCGGGGTTTCCTGCAAGCACACATTAGTTTACCAAATAAACTTCAAAACATATGCCAGCGTTAGGAGTACATCCTTTCTACCTATAGTTGTGCAAATACATTTAAAACATCAACCATGCTCTAACATACTATACTAAATATTGAATGCATATAGAACCATCAATTCATAGATATTCAATAGCGAGGGGAAAAGAGGTCGTTAATCTACTTAAAACATTAGAGCAAGGGACATAAGAAACATACAGCACAAAAGAGTATTAACTCAGAGATCAGAACACTGACAACAACATTGTGAGAATCCTTCCTTCTTCATTAATGGTTTTCCACCATCATTGGTGTGTACATCAACAGCTCCAAGGGAGCATCTATCTACTAAGAACTAAGAACTACCAAGCATTGAGCTCTGCAACTACAAGAAAATGAAAATGTTTAAGTGCTATAGCTATGGACTACAAAATCATCAATTCTTTCGACCCTTGGAATGAGGTCATACTTATTATTTATACACATACTTGCCCTAAAATTAACCTAACTTAACTTTAGACTCAATCAATAAAATATAACTTTCTGGTGGCCGGTACTACCTGCACCACGTTACAACAACCTCGAGAAGAACAGAGGTCTGACATGTCAAAAGAATAAGACAAGAAAAGAGGTATGCAAGAATCGGCCTAAAGAAGAGAGTCAGAACAAGAATAAAAGAAATTCAATCCCCCATGGTTTGAGGCTACATGCCTCATCAATGTAAAAGTAGCTCGTTGTCTCTGATGCACCAGGTGTTTAATGGGGGAGCAACGCCTTGGGAAGACCACCTGTCAAAACCATCCCTCGAGCTGATGTGCCTTGCTGGGGTCATCTACTATCTAACACCCTATGGGTAACTACCTAATAATGACTAGTCAACTCTAGGGAACCTGGATGCAGGTTATGGAAACAATCTAAAACTGTTGGATCCAAGATTCCAGGATCTGGGAGCTTACGCTCAAAGAATATAGAATGTTTAAAATGTACCCTGCTAGTGAAAATATCCAGAATTTGGAGAACCTTATTGCCCTTTACTGTTCTTAAATGCCTCTAAAACTTGGCTGACACCATCCTCATTTATGTCCTTGATGCCATTCCACCGGTCGCGGGTGGCCTCAAACTTTTCCTCAACATCTCCAACCCCGTTCCAGAATTCATCTACTATTTTTATGACATCATGTGCCCAGAGCATCATTTTAGATAATCTTGATAACCTTCCTCCGTCAAAGTACCCGACAGACTGATATAGGGACTCCATTAACTCATCGTACTTACTGAGGACATAATCCTCCAGGGTGCTTGTTCCGATGGTGAAGGGGTAGACTTGTGACAACCTTACCACAAATTCCTTAAATAGGCCCAAAGGATACCAGACCATAGTTACTTTCTCTTTCAAGGCCTTAACTAGTTGCTTGCATACCTCGATTCTAAGGCCATGTCTGGAGTACTAGGCCTGGAGGGACTCAAATGATTCTTCCCCAAAAATTCCCGCCTATGTGACAACTTCTTCCCTGGCATTTAAGACCTCATCCAACCCAACTTTCCATCCTTCATATTTTTCTAAGTCCCCGTCCCATAAGACAGTGGAGACGTCCACCTGATTCAGGAGATTGTTAATCTAGTAAAGATTTGGGAATGATACAATTAAAAATTGCCTTACAGTGACTATCTGCTCGATGATCCACCCGTCCACAGCCTGGGCCTTCTTCTTCATGGCCCTCAGAGTATCCACATCACCCTGTGAAAGCGGTAATCCAGAGGTAGAAGCTTTCGGGTGGATCTTGGCCAGGGGTTGTGTGAGTTATGTAAGAAGCCCGAGGAGATTTTCATTGTTTTCTCTTTCCTCCTTCAACTTCTAGGCCTGTTTATTATATCAGGCTTCTATTGCCTGGGTTGCCTCTTGTAGCATGTCCAATTCTCCCTTCTTATCTCTCCTCCATAGAGGCACCTTTGTAATTATCTAATCTTTGGACCTTATTTCCGCTGCATCTGTATCTGGGGGAGGCATTGCGATAGTTGCAACTATACTTCCTTCTGGACCAGTCCGAAGGGTATGGACTATACGGGCCTTCTTCAGATTCTTGGCCTCTGCATTTTGGGCCATCATTTTGGCTAGGGAGAGTGGAACACCTGTTGCAACCGTTGGTGCCTTCCTCTTCCTGGATTCCACTATCCATTGGGGTGAGTGGGGTGGCTTTGCTGTCAAAGCTTGGGTATTGGGACTCCCTTCGGAGTTCGGCGGCCTCGGTATTTTCTTCCCTGTTGGCATCCTCTTTCATGATGTCCATGATTTCTTATCTATCGATATAAACATCACCTATATCTTCAGTGATTTCCACATCCTTCTTAGCATCGAGTGAATTAACGTTCATATCCTCGGGGGTTCTCCCCTCATCCTGCTATTGTTGTTCTTCTTCGACAATACTTATGACATGTAACTGATTGAATGGTTCAAGATGTTAAGTTGATGATCATGCAAGGAATTAAACCAGTTAATATATTATATTGTCATTTATGTCAACTTAATATAATCTGTATGGTCATGGAGATACTACCAAAGACTTCAAAGAACTCACGAATCAAGGCTATGCTAACCGGTAATGCATACAAGTCTAGTATTAATTAAGTGACTGAATACATCGACGGAGTGCACCCAACAGTCAGAGTAAAAGAACAGAGTTATAGTGTTGCTCGATGAAGAAATGCATAGAATTACTGATGAGCAGATTACAGTGTTGCTCGACGAGCAAAACACAGAGTAACCCGATAGACATAATTTCAGTACTGCTCGACGAAAAAGACAAGGACGGAGATCCTGATCACAACTGAAGTCACACCGACAGAATAGTCAGTTATCACCGATGACTAACTTAAGTGGTGACCGACAGAGTAGAGAGTTTAGAAAACGATAAAATATCTAGCTGGCATAGCTAAATATAGACTTAACTGGTTGTCTACTATGTTTTATTCGACCAAAGGTAAGTGATTGATTTAAGGATGATTTGTATAGTTGGCAAGAAGATATCTATGAGACAAATTAGGAGTTATGCTTTAAATCTAATTGGCTAGATTGTTTATCATGCCAAGAATCAAGAACCAAGAAACAATTAATATTATGTCTATATAAGAGACAAGCTTAATTCATTTACGAATGGGATTAAGGGGAGTGAATAGAAAGAGGATGTTGAAGAGAAACTGATGAAGAACAACTTTATGCAGTGTTAATCAAACAAGCTGAAGGAAGAGCTAAGGAATTCTACAAACACCGATGAACGATGAGCACAACATCATAGAGCAGAAAGTGTGGAGAACAAGGATTGAATTGATACATTGGTCAGAGAGGTAATGTACTTAAATAGATCTGAAAATCTACAATTCAAGTTGCAATATGAACAGGTCATAGTGTTTCAGTTTAACCATTGAAGCATCAAGTCTCTTAACCGAGTAGGATTTAACAGTCTTCTATATATTGAGGTACATCTCAGGGAGTGCCAAAAAGGTTGATTCATGAAAGTAGCATTGGATATGCCCGATGCCTATTGACAGTCTAAGAAAGAGGCTAATTCAAGGATGGCATCATTAGATGCCTGATACTAAGTGACAACCTCTATGTATAAAATCCTCTAACAAGGTCACACCTAACAGTGTGTTTGTAACCTTTAATAGGGCTCACTGCAGAAGAGTAAAAATTTGGGGTACTTGTCCCTGTAGTTTTTCCCCTTAATAGGGTTTCCACCTTAAAAATCCATGTGTTATGTGTGTATGATTCATCTCTTTAGTGTTTTGCATCTTACATAGTTAATTATGGATTTATTGGTATACTCTGCATATTTACTATATTTCGATAAATAGATGACTACTTATTGGTAAACATAAAGAAGATGGTTTAATAGAGCAATCTAACAAGTAGTAAATTGATATAAGTTATTCAAAGCATTCATCTTGTAGGACAGAAGATAACTTGAGATATAATTTGTGGTTATAAGTTTTGAAGGGTTGATTTAAGGATTAATTTTTGAGGCCACTGATTCACCCCCCCTCTCAGCTATTACTAACAATTTCTATCAGAGCTTGTGTGCTTAGAAGGAAGGTTATAAGACCTAAGCCAAAGATCACAAGATGAACAGGCGAGATGTGCCCAAGTTGAACATAGATAATTTTGCTTCATGGCAGAGAAGAATAAGACTCCACTTATCAGGTATTGGTAATGATGTTACTCAATACTTAGAAATTTAATATGTGTTTCCTACAGAAGCACCAACAGTTGAACAAATGAGAGACAAGCATGAACACAACAACATGATGATAGAGCTTGTTTCCTCACTCTTTGATGCTGAATTTGAAGATGTCAAAGAATGAAAAACTGTAAAGGAGATGTGGGACAAATTGAAGCTTGTACATGGTGGTGACAAAAATGTTTTGAGAGCCAAGGAAGAAAGCCTTAGAGGAAAGTTTGATGACCTCAAAATGAAAGAAGGTGAAAACATCACTCAGTACAGCACAAGAATCA
>MU226115.1:1697745-1717018 GCA_018584345.1 Thuja plicata
TTGAGATGAATAACTTTGATAATAGTGTCTTACCAAACATAGAGTCTGCATTCAAAACTTCTATGAGAATAAGTAAATCAAGCCATAAAAACACTATGAGAAAAGATAGTGATAGTGAAAGTGAAGAGGATGACCTTGATGAAATTGAAGCACTTATGGCCAAAAGAATGCAGAGAGGCAAAGGTAAATACAAAGGTAAATTACCACTTGTTTTTTTAATTGCAAAGAGATTGGACACTTTGCTGCAAGATGTACTAACAGAAGAAAAGATGACAGAAGTAATGATAGATCATTTGAAAAGAAGTATGACAGAGGTGATTACAAAAGCTACCGACAATCAGAAAGTGGAGATACCCGAGACTATAAGGACAAAGGAAAGAAGGCCAGTTACCTAGAAAAATGCAAGGATGATGATATTGACACCAAATCTGATGAAGACATTGAGATGGTGTTTGTTGTTGTAAAGGATGATTCAGATGAAGAAGAAGAAAGGTATGTAGAAACAAATCTCATATCTAAAATTAGCAAAAATGATGTTTGGATCATAGATAGTGGCTGCACTCATCATATGGCCGGTGATAAGCAAAATTTTGAGACTTTTGAATACTATAAAGATGGTTCAGTAAGAATGGGCAATGACACACCTTGTCCAGTTGAAGGGAGAGAAACAATAATGTTGAATAACTAGATAAAATGTGAGAATGATTATTGGGTAAATGGATTGAATTATAATCTATTGAGTCTTTCTCAGTTTAATAATTCAGGTCACAAAGTATCATTTGAAAATAAGAAGGCAAAGATCTTCAATAAATCTGGAAATCTGATAGGTACCGGTGAGCAGACAAAAGGTAACTTATTCTATCTGAATGATATTGACTCCACTTGTTTGATTGCTCCAAACAAAGACATATGGCTATGGCACAAAAGACTATGTCATGTGAATTTTGACAACATGATAAAAATTAGAAAAAAGAGAAATGTCAGAGGCTTACCGACAATGACCAAGCCCGACAACATCATGTGTAAGAATTGTCAAAAAGGTAAAATGATAAAGTCTAGTTTTAAAAGAAAAACCCATACATCTGATGCAGTTCTAGAATTAGTCCTTACTAATTTATGTGGACCTATGAGGACAAAGAGTTATTATGGAGATAGATATTTTATTCTCTTTGTTGATGATTACTCTAGAATGATGACAGTCATGTTTCTAAAAGATAAATTAGAAGCATTTAAGATGTTTAAATGGTACAAAGCAATGGTTGAGAAGCAAAGTGGCAAGGATTTAAAATGCTTAAGGTCAGATAGAGGAGGGGAATTTATTTAAGATGAATTCACTAACTTTTGTAATGAGCATGGAATCAAAAGATAGGTCTCTGCACCAAGAACACCACAACAGAATGGAATTGCTGAAAGAAGGAACATATCCATAGTTTATTGTGCAAGGACGCTGATGATAGAGAAAGGCATCAGCCAAATCTTTTGGAGGGAAGCTGTCAGTACTTCTTTTTACACATTAAATAGAGTACAATTGAAGACACCAAAAAGACACCTTATGAGCTATGGTATGGATACACACCTAATGTAAGTTATTTCAAAATCTTTGGCAGTTAATGTTATATCTTAAAAGATGATAGAAATGGAAAACTTGACTCCAAGAGTGATGAAGGAATTTTCTAGGGTATTCTACCAAGAGAAAGGCTTATAAATGTCTAAAAAAGGCCTCTAACAAAATTTTTGAAAGTGCAAATGTAAAGATAGATGAATTTGCAGAGAAGAATAAACAGGAAAGCGCTAAAGAACCTGAGGACTACAATAAGTTTACTTACAATGAGGAACCTGACACTCTACCCTACCAACAATGTAGAGCTCCCGAGCAACAGATCGTTGCACTGGAGCATCAGGATGCAAATACTGACGGTCAGGATAATAATCAAAATAATATACAGAGTGATGAAGAACAAATTGAAGGACAAAATGATGATCAAGATGATAGAAAAAGAGTTGAAATAGTTCTTGCCAGATATGTAAGAAGGAACTATCCAGAGATCCAGATCATAGAAGATAAGAAAGTTGGTACAAGAACAAGAAGTAAGTCTCTAAACACAAGTTGTTTAATTTGTGAGTTTGAACCGAAAATTGTCAATGCTACACTTGATAATGAAGAATGGATAAGTGCTATGAATGATGAGATTGAGAAGATTGAGAAAAATAAGACATGGTCACTCATACCAAGACCAGATGACAAGAATGTCATCGGTACCAAATGGATATTCAGGAACAAGCTAAATGAGAATGGAGAAGTCACAAGAAACAAAGCAAGACTAGTATGCAAGGGGTATGCACAAGAGGAAGGTATTGACTATGGAGAAACCTTTGCACCCATTGCTAGGCTATAAGGTGTAAGAATACTACTTGCTTATGTTGCATTCAAAGGATTCAAGGTATACCAGATGGATGTCAAGTCAACATTCCTAAATGGAATACTTGAAGAAGAGGTATACATTGAGCAGCCAGAAGGGTTTGTAGATCCAGACAAGAAAAACATGGTATGTAGACTTCATAAAGCCTTGTATGGATTGAAACAAGCTCTTAGATCCTGGTATGAATGACTTAAAGGAAGATATTGATGCTAACATTTTGATTGTTGAGATATTTGTTGATGACATCATATTTAGAGGAAATGATATGCTATGCAAATCATTTGCAAATGAGATGAGAAAAGAATTTGAGATGTCTATGTTTGGAGAGATCAAGTTCTTTCTTGGTCTGCAGAGCATGCAACAAGGAGAAGACATTTTCATTACACAATCCAAGTACATCAAAGAAGTACTGAAAATATTCAAGATGGAAGAATCCAAACCAGTTGGAACACCGATGGCAACTGGATGCAAATTGACAAAGGAGGACAAATCATCAGAGGTAAATCAAACTTTGTAAAGATCAATGATTGGAAAACTCATGTCTGTTGTACACACTAGACTAGATATTGCACATGCAGTAGGAATAGTTTCAAGATTTTCTGCTAACCCCAGGGAATCACATATGACTGTTGTGAAAAGAATCCTAAGATATTTGAAGAATACCGAGGAGTATGTCTTATGGTATAGAAGAGAAGACAAATTTGAACTTAAGGTGTTTACCGACACTGATTGGGCTGGAAATCTTGATGACCGAAAGAGCACAACTGGAGGAGCATTCTTTATGGGTGACAGACTTGTCACATGGATTAGCAAAAAGCAAGGATACATCTCTCAGTCTACTGCAAAAGTAGAGTATGTTGTTACTACTGCAAATTGCTCAAATATTGCATGGATCAAACAGTTACTGGAAGGTATGCATATGAAGATCCTAAAACCAATGATTATCTATTGTGATAATACCAGTGCAATAAAAATTTCTAAGAATTCAGTCATGCATGCTAAGACTAAACACATTGCCATCAAGTATCATTATTTGAGAGAACAAGTTCAAGAAAAGGAGGTGACACTTGATTATGTGCAATCCAAAGAACAATTAGCTGATATCTTCACCAAGCCACTACCCAAGGATGCATTTGAGTACTTGAGAAAGAGACTAGGGGTCAAACCCTTGTCTACCTATCAGTAAAAAGACTAGCAGGCTGCATCAGCCTACATATTATCAGAATATCATTAATGTTGATGCAAGAAAAGAGATGAAATTCAAAGCTACATCTATATACAGACAGGTATATATCATCACCGAGCACCATAGCATATTGTTGTATTGCTGATGGATAAGGAAAATTCAAGGAATATATTATGGACGGAGAGAATAGATTGTTTGACGTTAATGACAGATATCTGTAAGATATTTGTTTGGCATTGTTGTCAAAGGGAGAGAGATTATCCATATTATCACATCTTTCTGGAAAGGGAGAGAGATTATCCATTATCACATTACTCTAACAGGGAGAGATTATATCCTTAGAAAGAGAAATTGTAGGAAAAGATTATACAAAAGGAGAATTGCAAACAAGAGAAAATAACATCAAAAGAGAAGAACAGTCAAAGGAGAAAAATTGACACAAGGAGAGAACACAACACATCAGAAAAAAGAGAGCTACAAGAATTAAATCAAAGATATTTGAGATTACCGATAGCCAGACATTTGTAATAGTTACATTAGAAAAGCTTGATGAAACTGTATATCTCATATTGTATTAGTAATAGTATAGTATGATAATATAGTATGTTGCCATCAATGCCAAAGGGAGAGATTGATGACATGTAACTGATTGAATGTTTGAAGATGTTAAGTTAATGATCATGCAAGGCATTAAATCAGTTAATGTATTGTATTTTCATTGATGTCAACTTAATATAATCTGTATGGTCATGGAGATACTGCCAAAGACTTCAAAGAACTCATGAATCAAGGCTATGCTAACCAGTAATGCATACAAGTCTAGTATTCACTAAGTGATTGAATACACTGACAGAGTGCACCTGACGGTCAGAGTAAAAGAATAGAGTTACAGTGTTGCCCAATGAAGAAATGCATAGAATTACCGACGAGCAGAGTTATAGTGTTGCCCGACAAGCAAAACACAGAGTAACCCGATGGACAAAATTTCAATACTGCCCAACAAAAAAGACAAGGACAGAGATCTCAATGACAACTGAAGTCACACCGACGGAATAGTCAGTTATCATTGATGACTAACTGAAGTGGTAACCGATAGAACAAAGAGTTCAGAAAATGACAAAATATCTAGCTGGCAGAGCTAAATATAGACTTAACTGGTTGTCCACTTTGTTTTATTCGACCAGAGATAAGTGATTGATTTAAAGATGATTTGTACAGTTGGCAAGAAGCTATCTACGAGACAAATAAGGAGTTATGCTTTAAATATAATTGGCTAGATTATTTATCATGCCAAGAATCAAGAACCAAGAAACAAAGAATATTATGTCTATATAAGAGACAAGCTTAATTCATTTACGAATGGGATTAAGGGGAGTGAATAGAAAGAGGACGCTAAAGAGAAACTGATGAAGAAAAACTTTATGCAGTGCTGATCAAACAAGCTGAAGGAAGAGCTAAGGAATTTTGTAGATACCGATGAACAGTGAGCACAACATCACAGAGAAGAAAGTGGGGAGCACAAGGATTGAACTGATACATTGGTCAGAGAGGTAATGTACTTAAATAGATCTAAAAATCTACAATTCAAGTTACAATATGAACAAGTCATAGTGTTTCAGTTTAACCATTGAAGCATCAAGTATCTTAATCGAGCATGACTTAATAGTCTTCTATATATTGAGGTACATCTCAAGGAGTGCCAAAAAGGTTGATTCATGAAAGTAGCATTGGATATGTCTGATGCCTATTAACAGTATAAGAAAGAGGCTGATTCAAGGATGACAACATTAGATGCCCGATACTAAATGAAAACCTTTATGTATAAAATCCTCTAACAAGGTCACACCTAACAGTGTGTTTGTAACCTTTAACAGAGTTGGCTCTTGACAGGGCTCACTTTAGAAGAGTGAAAATTTGGGTTACCTGTCCTAGTGGTTTTTTCCCTTAACAGGGTTTCCACGTTAAAAATCCATGTGTTATGTGTGTATGATTCATCTCTTTACTGTTTTGTATCTTACATAGTTAATTCTAGATTTATCTATATACTCTGCATATTTACTGTATCTCAGTAAATAGATGGCTACTTATCGGTAAACATAAAGAAGAAGGTTTAACAGAGAAATCTGACAAGTAGTAAATTGATATAAATTATTCAAGGCATTCATCTTGTAGGACAGAAGATAACTTGAGATATAATTTGTGGTTATAAGTTTTGAAGGGTTGATTTAGGGATTAATTGTTGAGGCCATTGATTCATCCCCCCCTCTTAGTTATTACTAACAATTACTCGCGGGGATGTCTTCCTCCATTGGAACATTTTTTAGAGGTGGTTGAGGCATCGGGCCAAGATTCAGTGTTTGGGCCATGGTGATCACCTTAGTGAATGTACTTCGGGGCAATTGGTCACCCAGAGTAACCAAATGCGTCTGGAGCGTGATGAATGGGGGTAAGATTGATGCCGTGGGTCTGATTTCCCCAGCCATTGGTTGCTTGTCTGCTATTTTCCTTGGTTCTTTCTCGGCCTCTTGGACCATTGTTTTCTCCCGCTCAGGCTCCTTTTGTGTTTCTTCCTAGACTTCCTACTTTGTGGCAGCTTCTTGCTCTGGGACTTCCTTCTTAGTGGTGATTTTCTCCTTTTCCTGAGTGGCAATTTCTTCCACCGCGTGATCTATATCCCCATGCAGGTTCATGAGCTCATCCGTCCTGAAGACATCATAAAAATGATCGTGCGGGGGAGAGGTATCTAAAATATTCTCAAGTTTGGGGGAATCCGAACTGACATCTACTGGGGGAACCTTAGGCATACTAGGGCTTATGTCTGCACTTGGGGTGGGGTTCACCTTCTGCTTCTTCTTTCTTTATAGTGGGGCCCTGGTATCTAGAATATTTACAGACTCTGCCTCATTGAATGTCTGTTTGCTCATTAGTGTGGCTAATGATGGGGATCCCGCCGGGCGAGCAGATGCCACTAGAGTTGCGAGGAGGCCGTGGGATGGTTATGCACTTATCTTCTAGCTTGTCAACCTTGACACCTCCATTTTCTCTTGTATTTGTGTCATTATGGGGAGCAGACCCTTGGGAGGCACTTGGGTCGAGGTATCTTCTTTCTCCTTCCCCTTTCTTGTGTTGGGTCCCATGGCTCCAAAGGTTGATGCAGACCTTTCAACAATTGGTCTTTTCTGGGTGCTCCTTGGATACACCCACTCAAAATACTTGTGACTATTATCTATAATGTGGAGGCATACCCCCTCAATTGTTAAATCCTCTTGGGTGGCCCAAACCATCGGAGGGAGGTCCAATTTATCTAACCCCTGATCTTTATACAATGAGTCCTCTAGGGGCCCTTCATCTGAAAAACCCTTAGGGAAACCCCGAAGTTCGAGGGCTTTCATCGAGCCTTTAGACATCCATGAATGTTGGCGGGCCCGGAGATCAAAACTGTCCTGGCATTCTGCCCAAAAATCTTCAATATCATCAACATGTGGGGGGGATGCCTAGGGAAGTGTCATTGCAATCTTACCTAGCGGATCAAAATTATTTCTGGTATGGTGAAATTCCACAAGTCCCAGACTCTTCAGTTCATTATCAGCTTCCTTCGCTGCGGCAAGGCTACAAGAATAGTTCCCACAAGTGATTGGGTACGGGACGTTGGTAACCTTCTTTAATGTGAAGAGAGCATGCAGCACCAAAATCTGTCTGTAGTACTCCAAAAGAATAATTCTATCCCCACAATATCGGGGAAGAAGATAGGGTTTCTCGGAGAAGTCGGTCACCTGAATGTATGTGTGCTGTCAGAATTGAATAAAGTAATTCCTGTAAGTACTCACCAAGTTCATCACCTCTTACGGTAACCAGTATCTGGAGTCCCGAGTAAGTGTCAAAATATTCTGGTAAATGAACGCATCATTTACCCTACAAAAATTTGGGAAGCTAAGTTCCCACTGGACCTGGGGATAATGATCCCATGGCGTCAACTGGTCGGGCCCGTTCCTGAGAACACCCATTGTTTGCAAACCTTGAAAAGTAGGTCTTTGTTAGGCCAGTGCCCATAGTACGCAGGATGTCATGTGGAACTTTGAGGTATGGAGGACACTCTTTAGCTGTGTGTCCACATGGTTGGCGATGATGGCCCCCCAATTGAAGGTCTGACTACGAGTGGTGATGTAGTAGAGAAAGTAATACATTGATGCCAAAAAATATCAGGCATGGGGCTCTCCAAAGAGTCTGCAAAGGAATATAATTCCTACCTGGATACATTCATTAAAATCCTCGTGGGGAATCACCAGCTTCATCTTTTAATAATCCCTTCTTGGGGACTTTAACTAATGAGTGCTGAGATGTTGTCGAGAAAGAAGGGAAGCTTATTTGAACTCCTTTAATTATGTGGACTGGAGATAACAACAGACCCCTTGACTTGAGGGATCCCCATCCCTGAAGCAAAAGTAGCAGCATCCAGATTGATGATAGTCGTTGGATAGTGTAGCGGTCGGGGATCGGTGAGCAAAACAACTCGAGTGGAGGCGTTGTAGAGCATTTCTAGTTGAAGTATTAGCTCTGGTGCTTGCACCGAGCAGGGAAAACTTGCACCTTTAACGATCTCGGAGGCGGCCATGTGTTTTTCCATATTGTCTCCGGTGGTCCTCTGTTGATATATGGCTTAGACCAAGCCCTGCATTTTAGCCCATAGTCCGGGCTCTATGTTCGTTATCTCTTGGAACTTAGAGTCCACTTTGGACCCTACGAGAACACCCTCCTTTAGGAACTTGCAGGTCAGTGGTAATTTGGCCAGCATCTTTTTAGCCTTTGTTTTTGTAGCTGCCCGAGTGGAGGTAGTTGGCAGCTCCAGGCTATCAAGAGGAGCGATCACTTCAGACATTTTGATCAAACAATCTGCAACCTACAAGGCCAGAGAACCGTCAATACATGATATGATAAAAAAATACTTTTAAGGACTCTGGGGAATTCACCACCATTTGTACCTGTCTAAAAATGTTAGCATGCATAAAAAATCCTGGAATATTAAAGTTAACAAGGATCGGATTCTAATAAACACCTGGGGCTCCGAGGCATTGGGTGAGGCAAAAAAATGGAATGAAGACCCAGGGGCTTCTCAGCACCTAGAGTCCAGAAAAACTAACCATTGTCGACGTGACCGATAGTGAGCCGTACTTGGATGACATGGGTTGTCACGTGGCCACGGGACAGACGGCATAAAAGCTCTTAATGGTGACAAGTGGGCTGACACAAGGGAAGTAAATGCCAGATGGGATGGGATTTGAATACCTACTCATGGGAAATTAATCCCTCCATTAAGGTGACATGACAGAGGAGAGAGAAAGTTGCCATGTCTCGAACCAGCGAGGTGCTGAGTTCAAACCGTGGTGGATACCTCTCTGACGAGCTTGACAACATAGTTTGGATGTGGTGGAGCGCGATGAGCTTGACACAAATGGAAGGATATACATGGGATATACAAAGCTACAGAGGGCCGAAGCACAACTCGTAGGCCAACCAAAAATGAATGTATATACATCTATATACAGAAAATACATAATATATAGAATATACAAGAACACCTACACTATCATATAGAGTATACAAACATTTACATTAAATTACAACTGCACAAAGGGTGGACAAGCCTCTGGCAGAGCCAACCCACCAGCAGGAGGCAACAGAAAAGCCAATGCAAAGACGTGGCAAAATGAAAACAGAACAAAAACAAAACCGAACAAAAAAAAGTGAGACAAAAGCAAGAAATAGAAAACCAAAAACCAAAGAGGAGAGAGCCAAAGGCCTACCTGGAAACATGGGGAATGCAGGAAAGATGAGCACGGGAGGTGCTCTGCAACAATTTAACCTTTGAGTAACCACGAACAAGCACTACAAATCACTGTTAATCAACCACTAAGCACAAGGAGGAAAACATTGTTTAAATCACCTTAATCGCCTTTGAATCACTCTAATTTCTCTGATTGTTTGATCATGATAAATGTGAAAGTGACTGATAACTTCTATTTATACCCTTAGGATAAAAATGCATTGCTTTCTCTCCGCAAACTCCAGAACAAGCAAACCTCCGGACTCCAGGCGCGGGGATTCCATGCAGCCACACTTTCCAACAAAAGAAGACTTGATGGCAGAGAGTCCTGGGGTCCGAGATCTGGCTGACTTGAAAGAACAAAAAAACTCTGGGACCGGGTGCCGGAGACAAAACAAGACAAGAAACAAAAGAAAAACAACCCTCGTGAAAGCAAAGCCCAAAGGGAAACAAAGGAAACAAAAGAAACCAAGGAAAAAACAAAAGCAAAAAGGGGGACCCAACATTTTGCTTACAAAAAGTACGGATGGGTATGCAGGGTATAACAGTCGGTAATAAAAGTTATGAGTACAAAGGTTATTTGATAAAAAGGTTTAAAGGGCGCTGATTCACCCCTCCCCTCTCAGTAGACGCCATTCCATTATTCCAACACATTCAAATTCAAACCCATGTGGTTTAGAGATACATCTTTCCTTCCCATGTTATAGTTGTGGTGGTCAAACTCTCCTTTTTTTTTTAAGACTCTAGACTATTTCATCTTTCTAAGAAACTCAATTATATGAAGGCCAAAATCAAGGAATGAAATACATATCATTTTAAAAATATCTTTCTAGAGAAAGCATGTATTGAGGCTGAATTAGCTTCTTTGAATCAACATGTAATACAAAATGGCATGACTCAACAATCTTATCTCGAAGACAAATCTTTCAAATTTTCTCTTGAAGAGGTCCTCCTACATGAAGAAATTAATTGGAAACAAAAGTATCAGGAAATTTGGCTTAATGAAGGGGACAAAAACACTAATTTTTTTCATGCATCCACAAAATTGAGAAGGCTTAAAAATAGAATTGTCAGTATTGAGGGTCCTTCACAGTGACAAGGAGATTGTTGGAGTTGTCTCCTTCTTCCGTAATCTCCTATCTGAAGAAATTATAGAGCCAAGAGACTATATCTTGAATTCCATCCCACTTTTCGTCTGAGATTCTGATAATAAAATCTTGATATCAGTTTACTTTGCAGGAACTAAAAACAATTATCTTCTCTATGGCTCCAGATAATGCTCCAGGGCTTGATGGATTCACCATGCTCTTTTTTCAGAAACCTTGGGATTTCACAGTGTATGATATATTGTTGGCCTTATAAGAAGCAAGAAGGAATAAAACTGTATTGAAAGAGTTAAATAATACATGGATTGCTTTAATTCCAAAGATAGAATCTCCCAAGACATTTGCGGATTTCAAACCCATATCAATATGCAATCCCTTATATAAAATATTTACAAAATCCATCTCATTAAGACTAGTTAAGATCCTTCCACACATTATTTTAGAAGAGCAAATGGAGGTTTGTACCGGATCGGTAAATTCCTGAGGGAGCTATACTGGCACATGAAATATTGGACTCTCTATCGATGGAAATAAATCTGCTATGATTCTAAAATTGGATATGATGAAAGCCTATGATAGGGTCAATTGGGATTTTCTTATTCTTGTCCTTCAAAAATTTGCTTTTCATAGTGGATGGATCAAATGCGTCACATTTTGTATTTGCACTCCCAGATATCCAGTTATTGTTAATGGCACACCTCGAGGTTTCTTCTCTTCCTCATAGGGAATTAGACAAGGGGCCCCACTATCTCATTTCCTCTTCATAATCATGGCAGAGGGTTTTAGAAGGGCTATTCAACAAGCTAATGCATTGTATTCTTGGAAAGGGATAACAATGAGTAATATGAATGAATCTTACATCCATAATTTATTTGCAGAAGATACATTGTTATTTGGGGAAGCATCTCTTGTAGAATCTAAAACCATTGAGATAATTATAGATGGTTATTCAACATCCCCGAGACAATTTGGGGTAAAAGCACAAAGTTATGTCACGTTCCAGGACCACTTATCAGCATAGCTAAATTTGATTATTTCTAACTAAAAATTCATTTTCGTCAAACATATGGTCTAGCTAGATTCATTCTAGCTAAGTTAGATAAGTGGTTACACTTTTCCAATTGGAAATGTCTATTAAATGAATGTTTTATACCAATTTGGGTCCAATTACCAAAGAAATAAACTTATTTCAGAAAAGTGATATTTCAATAACCCCTACTCTTTTTAATGATATTTTATAAAAATATAAAAAATACCCTTTTATAGAACTCAGAGTCAAGATTATTTTCATATATATTTTATAGTATTTTGATTAGATCTAATATATTATAATTTCAAAATACAAGTAGGTATTTTAACATTCGAGAAAGATATTGCTTCAAATAAATAAATAAATAGTAAATCATATCAAAAAAATTTAAAATTTATATTTAACACTAGAGGAGAGAGTCGTCTTCAAGAATATGTAATTTTTCCCCTGAATGGTGTAGATTTGATAGGGGAAATTTGGTGGGAGATGAAAACTGTCGATTTCAGATAAGTTCAACTTTGAGCAGTTATAATGGAGAACATATAAATTGAAAACCAATCTTTCTTTTTTTTGCACTAGCTATACATTTTTCTATAACATATTTTGAAATCAGAGGAAAAATATATTATTTGCATATACTTGTTTGGTGGGAACTAGACCCCAGATTTTCACCAGTTTTCAGCAGTTAAAAAATAGACTTCAAAAATTAAAAAAAACTATGTCAATTCTTGTTAAAAAAAACTAAAAAATTATAGGCATACATTTCATCCATTTTTACACATTTCATTAGTTTACACCATCCTCATATTCTAAACACAAATGCCACTTTTATATCGTTAAAGTTGAACATTTTGCATGTTGTGGACCTTTTCCTTTATAAAAGTATGACACAGGTTTGTACTTTTACCCTTTGTCAATCCAAAAAAATCAAAGACCTTATTTCTCAACGTAGCCACTGTAGTCTAGCAATGTTTGTCTCGGTTTGGGGACTTCTCATTAGGGTCACTCCCTTTTAAATATTTGGGCATCCCCTTTTATACAAGATCTGAAAAGCACAACTTTTGGGACAAAATCAGACCAACCATCTCCAACAGAATCTTGTCTTGGAAGCATGAATGACTTACCCTTCCAGGAAAGATTACGTTGATAAAATAAGTTCTTAACGGTATCCCTATATACCTCATGTTGGTGCTCAATATGCCCAAAAAATTGGTCCAAGAACTACAAGCAGTTTTGACGGACTTCCTTTGGGCTGATAATGTCAACCAAAAAAAATGGACTATTATTAACTTATAAAACCAAAATTTAACCAAACTCTTATCTCTACCCCATTACCCCTTACATTAGCCCTTTAGGAATTTATTAGCCAGCAAATTTACATTTTATGACTTCATCACATTTCATAGACACTAATGGCTCAAATTACAATGCTTTAGACCTTGTAGGTCCTTTTAGTCTTCATATGTCTTCAACTCCTCTAGGAGCCAAGAGTGACCCTAGTGTTCCTCCTTGGCATTGGTGCTCTGCACCACACTCCCCAACTTTAAAATGTTTCCAAGTCCTCTTGGAAACCTGCAAACAAACAATGTTAGAAAATAAAACAAATTTATCTTTACTCTTGGTTTGAAAAGATCATCATTGATGATCCATGGCATCCCTGCTTGATGCTGCTCCATAATGTGCTCATTTATCTGAACTCTAGGTTTGTCTCCCATGGAAAAAATGTAGACCACTAGTTGATCACAAATTTGCATTCCATCCTTGGTCCCATGCCTTGAGACCATTGTTGCTATATGCAACAGTCCATTATTTTTAGACTTATTCTCTCTTCCCATTGAGACCATTGAACCTTGGATCACATGCCTTGGATCCCATGCCTTATCTCTTGGCATTCCAAGTCTTCCTCAACATTCATGGCTACTTTCTTATCCTCTCCAATGACTCCACAACCAGATTCTTCCTCACCTGCTGCCAACTCTTGTTGGTCTTCACCATTCCATTCACCTAGGCACATCAACAACTCACTTGCCATTGTGGCTTCCTCATTAGCCTTGATTCCTTGTTGTTTTCCATCTTTCATCACCACCAAAGGACATAGTATTGTCCCCACTTGAATCACTCCATCACATTCAAGCCCTTCATGACTTGATCCACTGTTGCATCCATCAACATTGTCAACTTGTAGCTTTGATTCCACTTTTATAACCTCTTTTCCATTAGGTTCATCCTCTTCTTCATGTGATATTTGCTGCTCTTTATCATCTTCATATTCTTCTTGTTCAAGGAGTGATGCAATCCACTCCAACTTTCTCTAATTCTTTTCCAATGCCTCTTCAAGGCTTATTAACCTTTCCTCTTCTTGTCTTCTTCTTCTCTTCATCTCTTCTTCTCTCATCACCCGAGTATTCCATCAACAACTTGGAAAATTCTCTTTAAATCATTTTCATGTCCATCTCTTCTCACCAATCTATAATTATTCTGATGTAGGGTCACCACTTTGGATCACTCTTAGAGGATAGTTCAACTCCAAGCATCAACAAAGGACTAAATATTTCAAACCCTAGACCTTTCGCTTGTTTTGATACCACTTGATGCAGGGGCTAGTTGTCTTCAACAATATTCTGCTCCACTAGATTCCATATGCTAAGATCTTCACTCACTCAACTCACCCATTCATTCATAATTGGTTTGATGTTGTGACTGTCCCCAAACCACTAATGCTTCACTTCCTTCAATAACCTACCAACTAGGATCAATCCCTATGGATCCACCACTTATATTCTCACAAAGAGGAACTTCCTACTCATTCCCCTCACAAAAATAATGTATTTACAAAACCAATCTACTATGCATCCCCACACAACACCTAATCCCTTAACAAAACTTCCCCAACACATTCATGAAGGAAATTCCCCGCAAACTGCCTTGTCATTGCCCCTTGCATAGACCTGTACACACTCAATAAATAACTTTTGAAAACAACATTATTTTGAAAATCCCTCCAGTGAGGATGTGTACAATTAGGCTCTTTCTAACATATCCCAATTCAGATAGATCCAACGGTGAACTTGGGAGATATAGCCCTCACACTGAATTGTATTTTTATGGAACAATCATCTTCAACTTTCTTCGTAACCAGTTACCTTCCACTACTTCAAGAACATGCCAAAACCTTGCATGGTCTCTGACAACTTCATGAACAGTTAGAATATATCCCCTCGTCATCACTGCCCAAGATGAGAGGCTTGACCCACATAAAAACTAAGGGAAATCACATGTTAGTGCGCACGGGTTACCGTAAGTGAGGGTTTGGGCAGTCTTCCATAAAATCCAGATATCTTTTAAAATACTCAAGAAAATGAAACCATCCAAAAGGAAATAGGAAGTTTATTCATGCTAGTATCATCCCTAATAAGTAAACTCTCAATACAAAAGCATTTGGATGGAGGAAAACACTTTACACAATGACTGTTATATAGAACAAGTCAAAAAAATACAGTGAAAACAACATTTCATTAATTCAAAACTTACAATCCTTTATCTCTTTGACCACACCTGCCTTCCTCAGGCTACCACCCCACAAATAAGCCTCTTTTTATGTATATAATACCAGCCAATTGTTTATAACCTCCTTCCAAACTGACTATAATCAGTTGGAACATACTTGTTTACTAATCTCTATGTTGTCAACGAGACAACTTACATCATTGTTTGCACTTTATCATATATTTCTTATTTCAGTACATCTAAATGGACTATTACTGACTTATAAAACCAAAATTTAACCAAACTCTTATCACTACCCCCATTACCCCTTACATTAGCCCTTTAGGCCTTTATTAACCAACTTTGGCAATTTTACATTTTATGACTCCATTACATTTCATATGCACTAATGGCCCAAATTACAATGCTTTAGACCTTGTAGGTCATGTTAGCACTATACCAAGAAAATTTTCAATTTCCTAGTATTGTCTATTTTCCCGCATTTTTTTTGTTTAAATCCCATGTCTTACTGTGCTTAAAAGGTCAAAATTCATTAATGATGCTATGTTTTCAAATGTTTGTCGCTCAGTCGCATTGTATTTTAACATGTTTTCAAGTTGTGCGAGTGAGCGGTGAGTCATTTTGGTTTAAGTCGCATAGTCGCGGTAAAATTGTGTCAAGTCATGTTAGCGGTGCGAGTGAGCGGTTTAGTTGCTAAAAAGTGTAAATCGCGCAATCGCAATGTATTTTTGAGGTTGGGTCACAAGCTTGCGGCTGAGCGAGTTGGATGTTGTTTCATTTATCGCTCACTCACGAGGGATTAATTCATTTAAAAGAAGGTCTAGAGAGTCCGCGATGACTTAAAATCTTGTGTGTCTCATAGTCGCTATAATATTATGTTGTTATCTTTATGATCTGCGACCGAACGAATGTTGTTAAAAGGATTTTAGTTGCACACCCACGTTAGGTTTTCATGTATGTCTTTTAAGTCAGCGACTGTGCGGGGAAGTCAGGTTGTAGAGGTTGCTCACTCATTCAAGTTTTAACTCATATGTGTTTTGCAGTGCAAGTAAGCGATATGTTGTGCGGAAGTTATCAGTTGAAAGTTCGTCGCTCAGTCGCCAAGATGTTCTCAATGTTTTAAAAGGTGTGCAGATATGCGACTATGAGACCATTTATGTTCTCGCTCACCCGTTGATGATCTGAAGTTTAAATAAATGAGCTCGCGAGTAAGCGATAAGGAAAATAAAAAGGCTATTGCTCACTCGCCCATGAATACAAACAAAAGGAAAGTGGTTAGCGAGTATGCGATTGAAGAAAAAATGTTGGCAACCACACACTCGCAATCGTTGAGATAGTTAAGTTTTCAAGCCCGCGAATGCGTGATGGAGAAAAAATGAAGTTGTCGCTCAGCCTCTCACAGATTGAAGTGAAGAAAAAGGGGTCAGTGAGTGTGCGATAAGAGAGTTTTAAGATTTTGATAAAAACACTTGCTCGACCGCAAAGGATTAAGTCATAAAGAATTTTCAACAGCGAGTTTGCGACTGAATGAAGAACAAGGGTCATTGCTCACTCGCTAATATTATAAGTTGAAGTGTTTTGCAGTGCGAGTGAGCGACCAGATAAAGTACATGATAAAAATGAAAATACTCACTCGCTCAGATCCAAAGGCAATGATTTAGAAGCCAGCGGGTGTGCGACTTTGAAATGATTAAGAAATGAATGTGTACTCACTCACTCGCGAGGATTCAGATAAAGCTAAATGTTGAGCAGTGAGTCCGTGATGGGAGAAGGAAAAGTGATGTCGCATACTCGCATAGACATAAAAGCAAAGGGTAGAGAGGTAGCGAGTATGCGACTGCCAAATGATGAAGTGCAAATTAGGTCATCGCTCACCTGCAGAAGATGTAAACCAAGATAAAAACAGATGGCGAGTGTGGGACTAGCTAAAGTGAAAGGTCACATAGCTCACTCGCAAGGACTATTCTGAGTATGATTAAAGTATAGTGGATTGGCGACAAATTGACAAGTGGCCAGTTTCAAGCTTATGAGTGCAAAAAATAGAAAAGTGTACACTCTTTTCCAGCAAGGATCAAATAGTGTGAATTAATGGCAACATTAGTGACAGAGAGATGATTGCATGACACTGCAAGTGTGAGAATTTGGCATTCAAGTGGACAAGACACATGCTTTAATGGTTATAAGTATGAATGATTAAACTTGATTCTGTACAGTTCTCATTTTCTGCATTCTGAGATTTTCTGTGAGAGCAACAGAGCTAGTTTGTTTGAGATAGTAATTTGAAGAAGAAAGATGAGTCAAGATATTGTTCCCGCTGCCTCGCAAGGGTCTGAGAAGAAGAAGGAGGTTACACTAAAGAAGTATGTCAAAGAATTTGCTGAGTTGCTGCCCAGGACTTTGAACGCAAATAGTGCAAATTAGGATGAATGGAAAGATAAACGGTGCCAATGCAGAAACCCGGTCACCCCGAATTACACTGGTAATGCTATATTCCATTATTTCTGGAATAATAGGATTAAAGAAGTCCCAATTTGCAATCCATGGGATTTGAATATGGTGAAATTGATTGTGCCTGATGTCTATGTTGACATAGGTCTTATTAGGGAACTAGCTAAAAACTACTGCCCAATAGCTAGGGTAATCAAGAAGAAGAATAAAGAGACCCTAGTTTCCATAGATAGGAGGTCAATGACAGAAGTATTCAGAATCACTGGTGCGTTGTGTATAGATATTGATTTGAAGAAAATTTAGGCTGATTATGTCAAGAGAGAGAATTTTATTAAGAAGTATGAAATGCCAAAATTCATGCCTAGGGTAGATAGGCACTGGGTAAAAGTCCCAGACAATCTCAAGTCACCTTTTGACTTATCCCGGTTTCATCACTACATAAAATGCACAGTCTATGGTTTGAGCAGAGTTTTAGGTTTTGATGGAGATTCTATGGTACCTCAAGATATACTCATGATGGCTATGAACATTCTGCACCTGAAGGTTAATACTAATTATGACTATGTGGGATACATAGTTGATGCTATTCACAATGCATTAGTGGAGATACAGTCAGATGCCCCAGTGCCTACCTTCAAGCATTACTCTCATTTGATGTATATGATTTTGTATTAAAATAGAACATTAATGGATAAAGAGCTTGAATTATTTGTTTCAGAATATGGTGTTGATGCACCAATCCAAAGATGGACTCAGGTATGGGATAGTTCATCCAACAACTCATCATTTGTATGCTTTTGCAACTGGATTGTGGATCCAATTTTTAATTTGTTAGGAACAGATAGGCACAGGCTTCCTTTTGAAATTAGAAAGGTTTTGAGACCTTGGAAGTATGTCCCAAACTGGCCTATCTCTCACACTTGGGCTGATTTCTTTTTTATTATTATTATTACATTACTATCATTAGAGTATATGGTTGTACACAACCCCCTCACATCCTCCCCAAGTTTGTTCCTCTAAGGGTTGCATTCTTAGAATTTGTTTGGCAAATCACTTGGGTAGATAAGGAATTTATAGAGGGACATAAGAAGGGCACTTTTATCCCCAGTTTGTGGGTAGGTTTTGATTTCTCCATTGGGAAAAGGGTGTTTGATTTGATAAATGACTTCTTGAAGCAATACAAAATGTCTACAACAATTGCCAGATTTTGTGACCCAGAATAGTTTGTACAAACAACCCTAAAAAGAATGACTCCTTGGCAAAAGATTAGGGATCATGAACCACTGGATGATGAAGATGTTGTAAGAAATAAATTAAATAAGACTGATGTTCAGGAGAGGAGAAGGAAATGGAATAACCTCCTTAGGGCAGAAGTTGAGTGGAAAGAGTCAGACAATTCATTCTCAGGTTTTTTCCCTGATCTCCCATACTTCCAGAGGATAGAGGAAATGCTCAAGTCCTATGATACCCTAATGGGATAGATACCACAATTCAGTGCTGAAGATGTACAATCTAAAGGGTCCCCAATTCTAGTGGCATTACATGACCAAGAACACCAGGAACAACAAGAAGAGGAACAACAAAAAGAAGAGCATCATGAAGAGGAAGAGGCCTGTTAGCTATTTTTATTGAAGGAGAAACAACTAGAACACCAAAGTGATCTCTCCCTTTTATGCTCTTTGTCCAGTCAAGAGAAAGGCTAATGCGACAAGGATTTGAATTCTTCTTCACTTCGGGCTCCACAGACCCAGGCGG
>MU226115.1:1739498-1794876 GCA_018584345.1 Thuja plicata
CCAAGTTTCCAATCACAATGTGGAACTGCTATGCAGCTATTCAAGATGATCTTCCCAAAACCAATAATTCTATTGAGGGATGGCATAGAGGATTTAGTGAATTGCTTCAGTCATCGCATAGCTCAATATAGAAATTCATCAAAGCAGTGAAAAAAGAACAGGGTCACCGAGAGAATAAAATAGAGAAATATATGGCTGGACACACTATGCAACCAAGCAGGAAAAAATATCGTGAACTCAAAGAAAGACTAAAAAGACTAGTTGATGGTTATGACAATAATAATATTTTAGATTATATAAGAGGCATTGCTCATAATTTGACACTTTAATTGAAAATTTGAATTTTTTTTTTTTTTAGAAATATACTTGTAATTTATAAATTTTGTTTTCCTTTCTCTATAATCTTATGGGGTTATTTTGTCCATGGGTTATTTTGACTCTGGGTTATTTTGGATTGGGTTATTATGACCGTGGGTTATTTTGTCCTCGGGTTATTATGGCTGGGTTATTTTGTCCAGGGTTATTTTGGCCGGGTTATTATGTCCTGTAATCGTGCTTTGCACCTCACTCCCCAACTTTTGAGAAGAGTTGACAAAAGAGGAATGCCCAAACACCCAATTTTTCTCCATAATCCACTTTCCTCCAAAGCATATTGCCCCATTTGCACCTCTGTCCAAACTCTAAAAAACATATGTACAGTTAAAATTTATTGATGATTTTATAGTAGCAAAGATATAAAGTTACTTTTGTGATAAGGAATTATTTGATGCAACACTCCAATCTTCCATCAATCATAACTTTGAAGACATTACATTGTAAATGTATTAGTGAGTGACATCAATTAGCAAGTTAATGCCATGCCAAACAAGTGCCTAATTGTCACTAGTAGTGACAGTCCATGACAAATCAAAGTCTTTTCCTATAGGAAGAGCTAATCCGCTCAACTCCAAAGCATTGTTTCCAACATGGTTGCTATCTTTTTTACTCAAAGGTGACGAGGAATAAATAAATCCAAATGTTGATGAGGAACAAATCTCTCCATTAAGATCAAAAACTAATGGAGAAGAGTGAGTATAAGAGGAATATCCCAATACCACGAGCTTCTCCACAATCCACCCTTCCTCTAAAGCATATTGTCCCATCTGCACCTCTGTCCAAACTCTAATTTTCTTCCCATCAGACTCACCATAAAATTTAACATAAGTAGACTTTCCATCTTCCAACTTCATATTCAAATCCTCACCTCCATCAAGATACAAATCCCCTTGTGCATTTCCTCCACAAGACTCAAATCCTAATGGAAATGCAACCACCAAGGTGAAAGGAGTCTTCCTAGCATCCCTAGTAATATACCCACCCTGTTGCATTGGCAAAATCAACCCCTCATAAACATGAACATTAATGGTATCTATAGGAGCATCTAGTATAACATATTCTCCATTAGACTTTAAGACCTGGGACATATCATTCAAGCTATACCAACTTCCCTTGGGGAAATAGGCACTCACCTTGGTAGTTAAATTGTGCAACACAGGGGACACAAGCACCCCCCTCCCCACCATCATCTGAGTGCCTATACCATATGTAGTTTCATCCTTTGGGAAAGAGAAAAACAAGGGTCGGGCAATCGGAGCCCCAGTCACATGGGCGTCATAGCTAAGAGTGTAAAAATAGGGCAAAAGGCGGTAGCGCAAGCCCAAAGCCTTGCGGGCTGATTTGGCAACAGAATCCCACAAGTACAGCTCTTGACGATTGCTAATCCGATTGGAGTGAGTTCTGCTGAAAGGGTAAAACGCCCCCAATTGAATCCAACGCCCACAGAGCTCCTCGCTAGTGCCTCCTCCAAGGACCTCTGGATAAAACTGTGGATAAAAACCACAAATATCCGAGCCCACCATAGGCATCCCAAATATCCCAAAGTTTAGGATCGTGGAGATTGAATGCCTTAGATCCTCCCAGGTGGCCTTGTTGTCGCCGGTCCAATGAGCCCCATATGACCCCGAGCCCACAAAGGTGGATCGAGTAAGCACAAAGGGGCGCTTGTTAAGCAGGTTCTTGAGCGCAGAATGTGTGGCGATGGTCTGTGAGAAACCAAAGAGGCTGTGGGCATCATATTCCAGGACGCCGTTGTAGTGAACAGAGCTGGCGGCAAGGGTATTGTAGCCCAATGGAGCACTTTTCCCTGAGTAATTGATTTTGTAAGGGGGTTCGTCCCAGCGTGTGTTTGTGATGTTGATGCAGTCCAGGCAGCACAAATAGTCTTTGGGGCCCGGGCAAGGGCGGTTCTTTGGGATTGTGCATTTTCCGGTACAGAAGTTGGAGACCTCGTTCATGTCGATCCAGAGGCCATCTACAGGAACCATTTTGTGGAAGCGGGAGATTTCGTCTGCCCAGAAAGAAACTGTTTTAGGGTTGAGGAAGTCTGGAAAATAGACGGGACCCGGCCATACTTGACCCAGGTAAGGTTGTCCTTCATACTTTATAAACGCATCTGCAGCCATTCCACGCTGAAATGTACCATAGCTTTCATTTATATTGATTCCTGCAGCAAAAACAAACATAAAAACTAAATTTGCTCAAATGATGATTAAATACTTTTGCCCTATCGACTATACCCAAATAATGAGAAGTTCAAAACAATTAATTTACTTTATTTTATATTTTGGTGATTGAATTCGGTTTGAATTTTTTTTTCCATGATATGGGGTATGGATGAGATACCTGGATCGACGAGGACTATGTAATGAAGACCATTTGCATGAAGTCGATCAAGGAAAGGACGTAGCTTATCTTCAGGGTAGTGAATAGGGTCAAGGGTAAAGTCTTTGGCTGCATCCATGTGGTCGTCATCATTCCATATAACATCCAGAGGAATTCTTGATTTATTGTAATTGTTCACCACATTTTCTACATCGGAAACATTCTTGTACCCCCATCTACATTGATGAAAACCTGCAAACATCCATTATACTCATTTAGTAATAATGCAACATGATTAAAACCGTACAAACATTAAGCTTGATTCAACAAAGTTGTGGTTAAATGGTGATTGTCAAAGTTACAGACCCATGAAATATGTCCACCTTGGCTATGCAGAAAGAGATGTAGGAAAGAAATAAATAAAGCCTTTCAATCTTATATGCGAAATTGGTTTTGCTTAGAGGATCTATGAAAGGGGTAGTATAGGCGGTGGTGTTAGATTTTAGAATGTTTATTGATGTAGTTTAATTGGTTGAATATAACTGTTTTAGATGATGATATATATTTTTGATTATGCTATCTAATAAAATTTATATCAATTGTAAATTTGATTGTATTACTTTCGTGACTACATGTAATAAGTCTATTGCTTGGAATGACTTAACCAAAAGACAATTTGATTGTATTACTTTCGTGACTACATGTAATAAGTCTACTGCTTGGAATGACTTAACCAAAAGACAAGTTTTGATTTAGATATATGCTCTCTTATAATATTATAATAAAAAAATACTACTTACATAATTTTATTTCTATTATAAACTAAAATTAAAAAATTCAGTATGAGAATCATAATGTGATTTATAATTTTTCTACTTTTTGCTAATTTTTTTATAAAATATTGATTCATGACTACCAATATTTTTTTTAAAAATAGTTTGGAATGGCTGAATTGGTCTCTCTAAAAAATAACTCCATAAATTTAACATTACGCATGAGATTATATGAAACAAGAGAACACAAGAAGTCCATGCATGGAGCCATGCTATTAGAGAAATGGAACATTAATAGGATAGAGCTTGAACATAAATCCAAATAATAACTTTGACGCATCTTTCAATAGAATAATATCTTTGAATTTTTTTGACTAGACATATTTTTGCTTTTTGCAAAATGAAAATCCTCCAACCAATATAATTTCTTAATCTAAATGTTAGTCTTTCTAATTTTGACCATAAAAAAATGAATTCAGTGTTTTAGGTAGGTAAGTGAAATTTTAAGTTACAAGTTAACACATTCTTAGTTTATTGGTGAAGTTCAATGGTTTATATTAGGAATCAAGTTTTGTTGAATGTAAGGTTCCAATATCATAAAGGATAAGAATAACTTT
Source organism: Thuja plicata (assembly GCA_018584345.1). NCBI lineage: Eukaryota > Viridiplantae > Streptophyta > Pinopsida > Cupressales > Cupressaceae > Thuja > Thuja plicata. Next base: position 1,743,589 of record MU226115.1, read on the forward strand.
TACAGAATAGATAGTAATCAGTTTTTGATTTTTAGATGAAGAAATTTTGAATCTAAACTTTTTTCTTGAAAAGTAAAAATATTATATGAAAAAGAATCAATAAAATATTTTGATATAAAATATATAATTTTATCAAATTTCTACAATCCATTCAATTGTTTTTTAATGCTTCTAAATTTGATTATGTATATTTTTATTAGCATTTAAGAAACAATTATACACAAATAAATCCAGAAACACTGAAAGACAATTTATTTTTAATAAATCTGAACAGAAAAATAACATACAATTGTCGTCTACATATGCATTCTAAAAATCTCAGATTCTAGGATTTCATTCTCCACTCTTAACGAATCTGCAAGCCTAAAGCCGAGGAGGATCTTATGACTGTACCCCACTTGAAATTTTAAAGAAAATAAAAAAAATCCAACAAACCTAACGAGATTTCCCAAAACAAGTAATCTGCCTATAAGATACTTAACGCAAGACCAAAATTAGTATATTCGAATAGTACGTGAACTTCAGTATAGTAAAAAACCAACAAAGCTCAGTCAGCTCGTACATTAGATAATTGTAAATGATTAACAGGCTCTATAAAACATTTGAAAGCCAATAGACCAAACAACGCAATACCAAAAAAAAAAAATACAGAGCAGGGCCAAGTAGGGACATACCAAAAGCCCAATAGGGCATTGCAGCTGGACGTCCTATGAGCTCAGTGAACTGCTGAACCACCTCTAATGGGGAAGACCCTGCAAAGAAATAGAAGTCTAGCAAACCTCCAATAATCTTGTATGTCAGCTTACTGCCAGTATAAAAGACATCCATCCCATTGCTGTTCAACAATAGAACTCCATGAGCCAAACCTCTCTTTCTTAAGTCCATGTAAAAAGGCTGGGAACCATACAAATCTGTGTTTAAATTATAGGCTGCAATATCAGTTGTGTAAAGAGTATAAGCTTCATTGGGAACAATCTTAAACCCATTGGGCTGTGTGTTTTCTCCAAGCCCATACAGTGAAGCTGATGCGGGAAGGATTGTGCTCATTTCCAGATACTGATCCTTGAAGACCAAGCTGCCATAGGAGGAGTTGAACAGGACCTCTCCATTGGATTTGCGTTTGATAGCGAATCCAAATGGATTAACTGTGCAGGAGAAGATCAACTCATTGCCCGAAAACTCAGAGAATTCAAACACTGGGTTAGCTGTTTTGGAAATCTGGCTTCCTTCTAAAGCAGGTACTTGTGATCTAGGAAGCAGGTCATAAGGAACTTCCCATCTTTTCTTCTCTGCATCGGTTATCTGAACTCTTACCCGGTCCTCCGTCTCATGCCTGCATTGGAATCTTACTTCATAAGTCCTTTGCTAAACCCAAAAGGATTAAGAAAAACAAAGATTTCAGATAAGAAGCAGATAAGACTCAAGGCTAGACACAGTTTGTGTGCAAAGAGGGATTCATCAACATATTGATCAAATGGCAGTAATTTTTTTTTGCTACTGATCATGAAGTACATCCCAATCACATCTATAACTCCGCCTAGAACCGTTTCTCAGCATATTAGTCTTAACTAGGTAAATATTGCACCATACATGTTCAATAAATTTCCAAGTAGATCAATCCAACAGACCCAATACATCAAAACTGCCCGAGTCAGAGTCACAGTAAAAATAAATCAGGGCATAACCTATCATGCTCAAATTATCGAAATCCTCAAACCAAAATGATAGATGTATCTGACTAACTATACTAGTAGTTTACCTGCTTCCGGATTCCTATGCATAACAAACCAAAATACACTTTAACAAATTTTCAAATAGGGATTAAAAACCTTTTATAGACCCAATGCATAATAGAGCATCTCTAATCCACACTCGCAGTGGCTAGTTGCTTCAAACAAAAAACATGAATTGAGCTCTCAATAAAAGTTCAGCAGATCAGACACATGAAAATGGCCAAATATGAGAACACCCAAACACCAAAAAAATTAAAAAAATCAGATGAAACGATCATTTTTATAAGGATGAAACCCAAAACACATTTGAAGTGGAAAAAAACAACAAAACACAAACCATACTTGACATAAAGTCGGAGTGTAGGAATATCAGGACCATATGTATCAGTACTTCGTACGAGTTCCAAGCTTCCATCAGACCCATTACTGATAGAAACAAAGCGGTAACCATGCCCAACCTCCTGACAATAACCCACACAGCCCAAAAACTGTAAAAAGGCTGCTCTTAAAAAACACACCAGGCAACATATTAAGTCTAAAGAATGTCAGTAGAGTTCAACTCTAGTGTTTAGCACTTTTAGCCTAAGAATGAACATTTAGTGTGTGAGATTCTAAACTGTTTGTTAAAAAACATCCAGAAGTCAACCAGATTAACCATTTTGGCGAATGGAGCCATCCCTGCTGCAGTACCGTGCCACCTATATATATGAATTAATGCTAAATCAGGAGATGAAGAAATTGGGATTTACAGTAAATAATGTCTAATGTAATACGCTGACACGTGAGCATGTCGGACTCTTATTGGCCAACGAGGATGCCCATAGCTGATACGGACACAAGATACTGGTCGAAAAAACTTTGCAAAGTCGTAAAGATTTGCTTAAAATATTTGTCCTTGTTTTTATTCACTAGCTTCCTGTCCGGATGATAAAACTTGCTTAAGATCTTTCCTGATGTTGTTTTTACTCGCTGGCTTCTCGTCCCGATGACAATGCCTTTGTTTTTTTGCTCTAATTGTTCGGGGATTTGTTGGGATACTCTCCACGAAAACTTCTTTAACTTTATCAAATACGGGCAAATTTGCATTTGACTACTTGAGCCTCTTTATTTGAAGTTCACCTCCTAACCTAGGTGAATTGCAAAATTTAGAGAATATTGTCAATGATGTGCAAAAGTTTCTAAAGAAGGATTTCACAAGTGAGATATCGCATAATCCCCTAGCTTAAGATGCATATGATGTATTGTGCATCAGTCTCTTGCCCAACTCAAAAGTATTAAAAAAAATGCATTTCAGATAAGAAGCGGATAATACTCGAGAGGCAAGATAAAGTTCAAGTGTGCAAAAAGGAAATTCATCAATATACTGATTGAGTAACAATAAGGAAATTATGCTAGCACATATTAATCACTCTGCCTTACATTTTTACGAGTTTAACAGTCAGTGACTCGTTAGTAAAAGATCATGAAAACATTGTGATTATATAATTGTTGACATCTCAGTTATAATGACATCTTGGATCCATCAGTCAGCATACCGATCTTGAGTGGTTGCACCACACATACTGCAGAATGCATAACAGTCAATATATATTTCTGCAAAATTTCATAGGATACACGTTTTCAAAGATGGATAAGAAGCACTATAGACCAATGCTTAACAAAACAACCCTAATTCATAGCGGCTAGTAGCTTCGAACAAAAAACAATAGAATCGAATCCTCAATAACATTCAGCAGAGCATACAGATAACAAGCCAAATACCAGAACACTGAAAAAACAAAAATAATCTAAAATCACAAGAAACGATCATATGCATGACATAAAGATGAAACCCAAAACACATTTGGAGTGAAAGAAAACCAGTAATGTAGCAGCATCAAATCACAAAACATACTTGACATAAAGTTTAAGACGAGGAATATCAGGCCCGTATGTATCAGTCTTTTGTATGACTTCCAAGATTCCAATCAAGCCACCATCAGGCTCATCACTGATAGAAACAAGACGATAACCATAACCAACTTGCTGACAATAGCCCACAGCACAAAGGCTGAAAATAAACACCAAGAATGCTGCTAGATGAGCCATTGTTGTGAATGGAGCTATCTCTCTGCAGTAGCCTCTCTCCTCTTTATATAAGCAAATGATGTTTTGTTTAAATTTTAAAATATAGACATGTGAGATTGTCGGACTCTTGTTGACCATAGAGGATAAGGCTTGGTCCATAATTCAATGCGGATGCACGAGACTGATATGTTAATGGAGGAGAACCTGTAGGTTCGCGGGCAATAGAGACAGAAGAAAAACAAAAAGAAGCTTTTCTCTTTTGTTTTTACTTGATCTGTTTGCCAGTGAGGTGCAGGGATTCCAAAATGGGCTTTCTAATTGGATGGCTGCTGTTTTTTATTTAAAAAATTTGTAGGCTAGTTGAGCATCTCGGAGTTTAGTTCTTTGATAGGTCAAATCTTCTTCTAACCTGTCGAGGATGCTGACCAAGTCTGGATGATTCTGTAGTAAGTAAAGTTAACCGAGATGGAGAGAATCAATTTCGGGATTTGTATAGGACAAATTCAAAGTACTTAGTCAATTATACCACTCATTCACATTGTAATGGGTTTTTTATTTTGATCATAATTTTGTAAAGTATGTTTAATTTCTTTTACGGAAATAAGTTAAATTACATAGACGTTGGCACTTTTATCTTTGTACAGTGGATTATAATAATTTGAGTAAGCATATATTTAAACTAGAAGTCACTTTCACCTAGTAGAAAATTGAATCTACAAAAATCACGCAGTTGTTGAACTTGGTCTGGGCATGCCTCTAGAGATTTGAGCTTTGATGGATGATTTTTTCCTTATATATTATTATTATTTGACAATATCTTCTTTTAGTAAATTTTTAGTAACGAAGCATTAAGGTAGGGTATTTTTAATATCAAAAAGTGTGAGAGAAATAAGGTTATTAAATATATTGTCAGCCTAAGTTATTATAATTATAGTTTATTTTTCTGATAATTATGTCAATTATGTTTGTTTGAGAAAAACTCGAGAAGTACCAGAGTAATTGAAGTAGGGTATTTATAATATCAAAGGTGTGAAATAGAGGTGAGGTTATTTAATATATTGTCAGCCTAAGTAGTTATAATTATAATTTATTTTTTGTCAATTATGTTTGTTTGAGAAAAATTTGAGAAATATCGAGTAGTGAAATATAATTGGATATTTTATTTTGAATTGCGTATCCATTACAAATACCAAAGATGCGGAATAGCTGTAAAATTAATTTAATATATTGTCGACCTAAATTATTATAATTATACTGTATTTTTTAGATTTTTTTTTCCAATTACGTTTGCCTGAAAAAAACAATACGATTTAAATTGAAAGTTCTTATTTATGTTTTTTTTCACTGTTCACCAAATATGTGGACAATATATCTCTTAGGGGTTGACTCTCAATACCATTTTAAACATAATAAAATAATATTCATGAGTATCTGTTCTTTAGGGAAGAGTGAAGCCATAAAGTAGTCAGTCTTGTGCATGTAAAGCAATGAGTTTGAGATCGAGTAAAAAAGACCAAGCACTTCCATAGGTTTAGAAATTTATTACATACTTCTTTGATGTTTAGGGAAAAAAGAGAAAACTATTATCAATAAATGAGAATTGTTCACATGGGAGGCATCTAGAAAGGAGATTTTATGGATCAATTAATAAGAATGAGTATGTCTGAATAGATAAGCAAACGCATCAACTACAAGTACATAGAGAAAAGGATCTAATGGGCATCCTTGTCTAACAAATTGCTGAAGAGTAAGCAAAAACAAAAGTAGATCCGTTAAACCTCAACAACCTGTCATAAAATCTTGGCTAAAGCAAAAACGAGACACATCAAATCAACCACCCTAAAAATTATGATACCTAAACAAAGTGATTTTCTTACCACTCCATCTTGAACAATAATCTACGAACACAACAAATGGACCTCAATACTTCATTGGTTAAGATAGAGTTTCATAAATACTTATATTATAATTGAATGGCATAACATTTAAGTATTCACATTCACAACTAAACCTGTAATTATAGATTTAACAATTCTTAAATGTCACTTAATTCAACAATCAAAATCAAATGTGACTAATAAAAATAAAATTATTGTTTAACTATTTAATTGTTAAACCAAATAATATTTAATATGCATTTTATAGTATCTCATGTTGAATTAATCCCAACTTGCAAACGTTATCACGTGTGTGCCTTCACAAGTAATCATAAATTGGAGTTCCGTACATGTAGATAACGCAAAACCAATAAATCAAGGAGACAAACGGTCCTACTTTGGTGCGCGGCGTGCAGATTTAAGGGCGTTTGAAAGGTCTACGTTTATTAATCTGCACAATTTTTAAGAGTTTTGTCTGTGTTTGAAAGTGATGTGTCTTTGCCATCATCTTCCCAATGTGCCAAAAATTGGTTCCAGTGGAAAGTATCGAATACATTTATAAACAAGATGGGAGGCCAAATTGTTGAATTTTTGGTTTATAGATATCTGAGTCTTATTGGGCCCATAAATAAACAGCTTTTAATATTAATCATTGTGAGAAACTAGTTCATAGATAACTGAGAGCCTTGTTGGGCCCATAAATAAACCGTTCTTAACATTAATCATTGTGAGAAACTAGTTCTTTCACTTTATTTTATGAGACATATCATTTGATTTATTTTAAATATATATTTTTTTAGAGTTTTTCATATCATTTGTAAGATGATATGAGAGTATTAGTTTTAGGTTGAAATTTTTTCAGTTGAGAATTAAGAATTGAAGAGTATGTATTCTATTAAAGTCATTTAGGGCACAATTTCAACCTCATTTTTTATAATATCAAGGCTTTGCACTTAGCAAGATTTGATTCTTGATAAACTTTGTTAGCACACATTTTGACTATGTTCTTTTCAGAGTGATTTCCTTTGTCTACATACTTTATGAGATGAAACACAATATTCACTTAATTTAGTCCATATTGAGAAGGAACTTAGATTTGGCATTAATTTAGCTAGTTGTTTCAGAATGATATCTCTTTTCATGTTAATTTGTGTGTAGATCAGGGTGTAGAATATGCTACTTGTAACCTTGAAGACAATTTTTATCATATGGTTGAGCATGAAAATAGCTGCTACTTTTTGTGGTTGCCGTGTTTTGATGACCACTATATCTAAAGCTAGCATGATGACCAAAACACTAACAAATTTTTTTTTGGGTGGGTGGTGGATACATTTGTGGTCGGAGGGAGATCAACACTTATAACAAGCCTATCTTTGACAGAGGCATATGGTTTTAGAGAGTTTCCCTTGGCCACGTGTCACAGATATTTTTTTAGGTCAAACCTACAATTTTATTTAATGAGTTGTGTTTGTAGCCATCCTTAAATTTTTCTTGAGCCTCCATGTCATTGGCAGCAAGTTTTTATCCTTGCATTTATTGTGTTGTCTTGTTCTATATATATCATTTAGTTTTATGTTATCATGATCCATGTCAATCATTGTCAAGTGTATTGTTGTCTCAATCAGCCTTTTTTATCTCTCATTTTGGTATGCTCCCAAGGATCTAGATCCTTAATGTGCCTACAAGAGACACATATCCAATTAGAGATAATGTTGGCACCTCATTTTGATTGCTGGAGGCATGTCCTCCTTATGTATTTTAATCTTGTTTAACTCATCATAGATAACTAATTTGAAATAGTTCCAAATGGGTCTCCCTTTGTCAAGGTTTGCAAAAGTGTTTTTCTCTACCATCTCCACATGCCTATAATGTTTTCAGATGTTACAAAGGTCTTAGAAAATGTCTGTGTGTAGGTTGTATGCTAAAAATTCCAAGCATTTTTAGGTTTTTAGACTTGAAAATTCTCATTCCAACCATGTCATTCTTCCCAAGTTTGATTTTATCTTTATTTTCAATTTTAGGTTATTAAATGTATCCATTCTTGCATACCATTTTCGTATTCCTTGCACTTGTCACTTTCCCTTGTCGATTCATTTGTTTCCACTTCCCATCATGCTTTCCTTCCAACCTCCAATATCTTGACTCTTGACCATTTACACTACGTTCGTTACCCTCATTAGATTCAGGCTTTTGGCCTTCCCCTCCTCAATGTTAGGAATAAGGTATCTCGACCTTTGTTAGTTCCTAGCATTGTTATTTATTTATTATTTTCTTATATTTTTTATATCATGTGCATCATATAATGTCGCTTTGTGGAACCTAACATGATGAGGTGTTATCCTACTTGGCAAGTGACTAGGATGACATGCATCCTAAAATATAGGAGATAGACATCCCACTTGTGGACCCAAATGTAAGCTATTTTGGTGGCATGTGTCATAAGTTGTAAAATTTTGACGATGAGAACTTGTATTATGGTGTAAGAGTTAGGACTATTGGAAATAAGACAAGTAGCAGTATTGCATCTAGGAGACACAATGCATGTCAATGAGGATGTTTAGCATCCATACAAATGCCTTGCAAATCAAGTGGTCCTCCAAGCAATGTCAGGTAGGCTATGCATGTTAATGGTTACATTTTGTATGTATGCAATCTATAAATTGATGGCATTTGGCAGTCTTAGGCATCCATTTTGGAGCTCTATAAATATGAGGTATGTTGGAGTGATTGGTATGAGTTTTTAGAGGTTTTTTGCAAGTATCGTTATGTTGCCAAAATTGCTCCAAGAATTTTGTTTGAAGGCTCCTGAATTATCTTAGTTCTAATATTGTATTGTAACCTATTTTGATTATTGATAATACATTTGATTTTGCTTTTGGAATGTAGGGTTTTTCTTTTGAAATTGTTTCCCCATGCAAACATTGTGTTATGGTTTTAAGGGTACACAGTTTTAAGGGTTTTAAAAAATAGCACTCTCTCATTAAATCAATGGAAGAGGTTGTTTTTTCATACCTTGCTTCCTTTTAATTGGTATTAGAGCTTGATCACCTTTGATTCTAGTTATTGGGTAGAGAGTTATTGTGTTGATCTTTATTTGAGTGGGAGCATTTTGCAAAAGAGAGACAGTTAGCACATCTAGAAGAATATAATGCAAAAGGTTTAATGATAGCTCTATGGCAAGTTGTATGATTTGAATGATTTTTGCATCAATCTCTAAGTTTGTAGGCCTTTTGGATACAATCGCAAGACTATATTTTGTTAGCATAAATAGTTAATCACCTAATAATTAATTAATCATTTATTAATTATAGGCCCTTTTTACTTTATTCACTTAAACTTAATAGCACTTTATCTATTATTAGATTGAATTATTTTTAGATTATGCTATCATCATTGCATAGGACAATGACACTTGTCATAATGTAATGTTATTCTCACGAGGTTTAATCTAGAGCTTCTTTCTCCTTTTCATAAGGATTCATTATTCATCCTAATCATTAAATTAGGCTATTGCGTCAATACAATTCTCAGGTTGTTGAGCAAGTCAGTTGCTTTGATTTCTCTTTGTGATAGGTATTTTAATTGCAAGTGATTTTTGAAAGCTATGGAATTGAACAATCAACTTCCAACACGGCATTAGAGCACTATATCTGCAAGCTCCTGTTTAACATTTGGAAGGTCTAACTTTGGAAAAAAAAATTGGTCTACTTTCAAGCAAAATAAATTCTGTTGTTATGCTTACAAACCTAAGAATCAATTGTTCATTCACCAAAAATTTGAACAGGTGAATTTGGAGGCAATTTTTGTTCATTCACCAAAAATTTGAGCAGGTGAATTCGGAGGCAATTTTTGGTGTATTTTATGAGGTTGAAAATTCCATATAGGTCGTACGTTCTTGCACACCATACCCTCTTGTATAGATGCTATGTAGGCTTTGCGTCAACCTCTGTCTGGACATTCGGCACAAGCTTGCACGAAAATCCGACTTGTTTGTACACGTTTCGACATGACAATTACTTTTTCCATGCCGCTTGTTTTCCCTAACAGGGTGATGCAATATTTCGACGTGCTGCCACCATTTATTGTTATGCTAATGTGATGAATTGTCAGCCTGGCCACCACTTTTCATGTCAAACCCTGAGGGCTTAACGAGGGTCCTATCGACAACTGCGGGCACCGATTCAGCTGCTCGACTCCATCACTCAGTTCGTTATAGCATCAGAAGCTAGTTTATTTTAGGATCGCATGCTATTTCTTTTACTAAATCATGTATAACTTGGGTGTATGATCCTATTTTTTTTTTGTCAACCTTATATTTTTGGAAAGCTAGGTTTGAGTTCTAATGGCACTGCTCATTTTTCCTGATTTTGTTGTGGGATGAAAAGTATTGCCATTTGAAACTATATCTGGCTGTTTTCACTTAGAGGCTCATAATCTTCACCTTAGAACTCATTTTTTTTTGAGATTCATGTGGCATCAAAAAGCTGGTTCAACCCTCTACATTGATCTTAGACATGTAATCTGCAAAAGATTACCAGGTACCTATTATATCCATCAGATCTGAGGTTTTCATTTTTGGTTCTTTTAGTGTAAAAGAAGCAAACAAAAGTAAAAAATATTGAAACAAGAGGTCATTTTTTTTTTTCATTTTGAGGGTTATACTGTTCATTTTCTATCAAATATATTTCTGTGTTACAAAATCATGGACCCAACACACATAACTCCCCTCACACCATACAACTATTATGGGCGCAAAAATAAATGGGGTTCTGTTCAGCTTCACTCGCAGTAGGTTCACCAGCGTATACCTCAGAACCTTCTCTAACAGGTTTGCCCTTATATACATTAGGTGAATCCCCACCCATTAGCCCTCCATCCTTCTCATCCAAATCCCTCTCCATCCTGATTTGCTACTATTGGATATTTACTTCTTCTCTTAATTCAGATCTAATTTTTTATTTTCTTATCTGCTTGTTCTTGATCATTCAATGCCCTTTCAAATGAGACTTCTCTTTTTATATCGTTCAAATTGGAGGGTCACATCCCTTAATCTTGAAGAGATGCCCGTCTTCTTGTACACCCACTACCTTTCACTTATAAAACAATGGTTGTATAGGGTGACCATGGGTACAAAACTTGAACCAACAGGAGCTATAGAGCAGAGAAAATTGGATTAAAAAATGTGACAAAACTTTTGGGACATTATGCGTGTTTCTGTCTCTTGATCCCCTATTTCAGTTATACGCATCCATGTATGAACTCAATTGGAGTCCTTATTTGGGAACCGAGATACTTTGAGAGGATTTTAGTTGGAAAATGAACTTATTAGTTTGAATCCTACATATTTTGACAACATCTAAGACTTCTTCACCAAACTCAAGTATCTCAAGTTGTAGTTATCCTAATGTGATATTAACAAACATGACTCAAACGATTTGTATCTAAGGTCCATCCTTGCCAAGCTTGGTCTAGACTATGCAATGTTTGTTTCCACCTTTGATGCTACCAGAGATGCACTTAGTACAAGATTCACTATGCCTTCATTGATTATTGTACTACATTACTCACTATAGAGCAAGGAAAATTGGTACAAATGGGCAAATTGAAGTTTTCCATACTATAGTGCAACACAAGGCATCTAGAGGTCAGAAGTTTTAAAATAATATGTCCTAAGTGGTCACTAGATATTGTAAATATCTTGTATAATAGTTTCTTTCTATTATTTGTATGTTTCTTTTTAGAAACATCTCTCTTGTAAACTTTATAAGAATGTTTCGTTCTTTGTTGATAGATCATCTAATATTCTACCAATTACTTGTGTAATATGGTATCAGAGTTGAATTTTTTTTTTTTTGGAAAATTTATAATTTCTTAATTGAAATTATTTCTTCAAATTTTTCGAAATTATTCTAGAAGGTTTTTTTCATTTGCAGAAATTCATTTTTCAACATCCATATAGGGTTTCACGTCAGTAATCATGCCATTTTCTGCAACTTGTTTTTTTTGCCCTTTGTGGTTTGCTTGTGGTTCTTTCTGGGAGTTTTAGGCTCTCAAAACGACCCTATGTTGGTTGCTTTTCGGCTTTGTTGGTTGTTTTTCGGTTCTCTGCAAACACGTTTTACCAACAGCCTATAATAGCTCATGATCGGCTTCGTTTTTCTTCTGTGTTTTCTACTGTGACAAGATTTCACCTTTTTTTTTGGCTTAAATGGCTCTATTTGCAGTCGTTTTTCTGTTTGTTGACGAATTTGCTTGCTTCCACAGAGCTGTTTTCTTACGGCTAGGGCTTTCAGAACCTTTGTTTTCTCAGCTTGAAGCAAAATGCAACTTGCATTTTTTCCTTTTTCCTGAGATGAGATTCTTTTCAAATGGGAGACATTTATTACGCCTTTCTCAGCCAACACGACCATTCTTCTTGGTCGTTTATTTTTGCAAAGGTCGTTTTTCCACTTGTACCATTAACTAGGATTTTTTTGCATAAATCTATGGATTTGCTGACCTTCCTCATAGTTGACTAGGGTTTCTCAAAAATCTTTGGTTTTTTCAGTTGGATTCACATTTTGTTCTCATATTCCTTCTGGGTTTTTCGAGAGGATTTCTGGGTATTCTCTAATTTTTTCTGGGCCTTCCAAAGTTTTTGCATTGGGATCCATGCCAAAAATATGTTGTTCTGTCTAGAAATTAGTATCCCTCCATCTTATTTCAAAACATGGTTTTCACGTGTTGATTGTAACCTACCTCGATATTTGTGCCACCGTCCGGTCAACCATCTTCGACCTCAGTATTATACAATGGCGTCTCTGATGAATCTTCTGCTTGAGGGGAGTCAAAAGTTCAATGACAAAAACTACAATACTTGGAAACAACATATGATAGTTTTCGAATACCAATGTCTTGACAATGTTGTTTTGGACAAGATTAAACATCTTGAAGAAGACAAGGAGAAGGATAAATTTGATGAGCGAGATCGAAAAGCTGTATGCTCATCAAACTTTCAGTCACTGATGATCAGCTACCGCATGAAATTTGGATGCATCTCAAAGGCTTGCATGAAACCTCTGATAAGAGCCGTGCGTTCTTCTTGAAGAACATGCTCTTCTCAATCATGATGGATGAACAAGTGTCCTTGCAGGATCATCTCAATAAAATCAAGGACATTCAAGATTAGTTGGAAGCCATTGGATGCAAAGTGGAAGAAGACATGGTGGTGATCACCCTGAACAGTCTCTTGTCTTCCTATGAGCACTTTGTTGACACTCTCAACATTGCTTCTACTCATTCTGATGTAACGTTCTCTGATTTCTGCCTAATGCTTTTACAACAAGATCGCTGGAAACAACAATTCGACAGTGGTACTAGCTCATCCTCTAACACACAGGCTTTCTCAGCTAAATCCACAAGCAACTTTTAGTTCTCTGAGTCTTCTCAGCAAAATCCCTCTACCTAGTCTTCAGAAGGCCCAAAGAAGAAAAATATTCAGTGTACCTACTGCCATAAGTTTGGTCATATGAAGTTGGAGTGCCGCAAATGCTTAGCTGCTCAAGCCAAGCAATTTGGTTCACAACGTCAAGCACATGCTGCGGAGCACACTGAGCAGGGTGTCTTCCTTTTAACGCTTTCATGGCTAAAAGACCTGCAGATCATGTAAAATCCTCTACCTGGTATATTGATTCTGGTGCCTCCCGCCACTTCACTCATCGCAAGGATTGGTTCACAGATTTTCAGCCATTCTCAGAATTAGTTATTTTTGGAGGGGAAGAGTACACCATTGTCGGCAAAGGCAATATTCAGATATAGTCTAGAAGAAGGAAACTCATTTTCCTTGATGTGTACTATGTTCCAGGAATGGAACTCAACCTTCTCTCAGTCTGTCAAATTCTGAGACATTCCCCTTGGCTAGACGTGACATTCAGTTCACATTAGTGCAGTATAATTGATCAAGCGACTCAGTCTACTGTTGCTGTGTGTCTTGAGGATCATGCTCTATACAAACTTGGTGACTCTTGTGATTCTTAGGAGCTTGCTATAGCAGCCCATCGCTCTTCTGTTAGTATACTCTGGCATCAGTGGTATGGGCACTTAAATGTGCACTATCTATCTCATCTTGTTCGGGAAGATCTTGTCATTGGACTACCAGAGATTCAGACTCAGAACCTTGGCGTTTGTGGAGGATGTCAGGCTGGGAAGCAACATCGCACTCCATTTTCAGATGGGGACTCTTAGAGAGCTTCTAAGGTATTGCAACCGGTTCAAGTTGATGTCTACGGACCTATGGCTACCTCTTTTGTTATTGGGTCTAGGTATTTTTTACTTTTTGTTGATGATTTCAGTCGTAAAATGTGGGTGTATTTCCTTCGTAAAAAATCGGAGGTGTTTGTTTTTTTTTAAAAATTCAAAGCATTTGTAGAAAAAGAGTCTGGTCAACATATTGTTACTCTTAGAACTGACAATGAGGGAGAATTCTGTTCCTCTGCCTTCTCCCATTTCTATGAACAACATGACATAAAGCGCCAATTAACAGCACCCTACACCCCTCAGCAAAATGGTGTTGTTGAGCGTAGAAACCACACGATCAGCCAAATGGCTCGGTCTATGCTTGAACACAAGAATGTTCCAAAGACATTTGGGCCGAAGCAGTCCACACTGCCGTCTATCTTCTCAACCGCTCTCCCATAGTGGTTGTCAAGAAATAGACTCTGGAAGAGGCTTGATTAGGCCGTAAGCCCATAATCAATCATCTCAAAGTTTTTGGCTCCATTGCTTTTATCTAGATCCCTGATGCTAAATGCTCCAAGTTAGATGCTAAGAGCCAGAAACTCATGCTCACCGGCTACAGCGATAATCACAAAGCCTACTGCCTGGTTGACATCGAGACTAATCATCTCATCTGCAGTCGGTATGTGGTTTTTGATGAGGAACGAGAGCCATTTAAGCTCTCTCCTTAAGTTATGGATTCTAAGGATCAGTCTCTCAAAGCTCAAGACTTGGTTGTCCGTCTTCCATTAGGTCCACCTAATGGGAAGGCTCCAGCAGTTCCTGTTCGTGTTTTTGCCTCTCCACTAGTTCCTTCTCCTTCAGGATCACCCAAACATGCAGCTACACCACCTGATTTTCCTGAGGATTCATCCGATCTTATGATTGATGATGATATTCTTGTTGCACCTCCTGCTTCTGATGTTGGCACTTCTACTCTCTAGCCTAAGTGGTGGGCTAAGATGATCGGCGATCTTCATGATGATGAGCTCATCAAGGGTAGAACTGCTCGGAAGAAATTTTACTCTCATGGCCAACATTCACAGTGTGTATGAGCCTCAAACATACATTGAGGTGAAATGAATACTTGAATGGGAAGATGCTATGACCACTGAGCATCATACTCTGTTGAAAAATAACACTTGGGTTCTGACAGATCTTGTTAGAGTAATCATTAGTTGCTTATTGATTAAATCATGTTGATTTAATTAATTAAGTCATTACTCTTTAGTGCTTAAGTTTCACTTAGGCAGCGCTTTATTTTTCTCTAGGGTTTTAGCCTTTAGGGTTTCGTGTTTCCTTTTATAAGGATTCACTTCTTTCATTTCTGTAAGGAGATTGTATTGTAATTTCATTTTGTTAATAGAAGCATTTTTCTGTCAAGATGATTTTCCTGTCTCTGGCCTATTGGCCGCCATAGCTTTCTGTTTATCTTCTGTCTCTGTTTCTTCTCGTGACAGTGTTTGCATACAGGTTTCTTGGGTTGATTTGCAGTTCAGCAAATCTAACATGGTATCAGAGCCCACATGCTGGTTGCTGTTCGAGTTTTCTTTGAAACGTTCGAGGGTTTGAAGTTCGCCAGGCTTTTTCTGGCATTTTTGTGTGGATTTACGGGGGACCTTTATTTCTGGTCACTTTGGGCCCAAACGGACACTACCATTGCGTCCAGAAGGCCCAAAAACCCCAGAATTCATATAAGGCACGCCCATTTTGGGCACCGGGGTGTCGAAACCCATTAGATGCAAATGGGTATACAAAGTCAAATACAAGGTTGATGGTAATTTAGATAAGTACAAGGCTTGTCTCATTACCAAAGGCTTCTCTCAGTGTGAAGAGATTGATTATGATCGGATTAGTCCTAGCCATGGCAGCTCAGTGTGATTGGAAGGTCCATCAAATGGACATCAAAAGTGCCTTCCTAAATGATGATCTACAGGGGGAGGTGTACATGACGCAACCTCTTGGACTCAAGGTTGCAGGTAAAGAACACCAAGTAGACAAACTGGTGAAAGCACTATATGGCCTCAAACAAGTTTCTCGGGCATGGTACATGAAAATTGATAAGTACATCACAGATCAGGGTTTCCAAAAGAGTCGTGACTCGAATCTGTATGTCAAGACTATTGGAAGTGACATCATCCTTTTGGTTATTTATGTTGATGATCTGATCGTCACTGGCAGGTCGACATCTTTGATTCAAGCAATCAAATAGAATTTATGCCAGTCTTTTGACATGATCGACCTTGGGCTTCTACACCACTGCCTAGGTGTCGAGGTTTGACAGCAGTCACATGACATCTTTATCTCTTAGTCTAAGTATGCATGGGCTCTACTTGACAAATTCAGAATGCAGGACTGCAAACCTGCATCTGCACTCATGTAGTTTGGTCTAAAATTGTCAGCTAAATCTGGTTCTCCTGTTGAGAATGAGTCCGCATTCAGGCAACTCGTGGACAGTTTGATCTATCTCACCGCTGCAGTAATTACTCAATGCAGTAATACAATCTCCTATCAATAATAATTTTCAAGTCATTACATTAAAAATGTATACTAGTAATTGGTATCAATTAAAATTTATTGATAACTATAGACAATATCGATTTATTCCTATTGGATGCACCAAAACAATCTCACGTGGATCATACCTTTCAAGCCATTGCATTGTAAATCTATATTTAGTGGTATTAAATAGCAAGTTTATATCTTGCCAAATAAGAGTCTATTTGTTACTAGGAGTAACAGTCCATGACAAATCAAAGTCTTTTCCTATAGGAAGAGCTAATCCACTCAATTCTAGAGCACTGTTTCTGACATGGTTGCTGTCTTTTTTACTTGAAAGTGAAGAGAAATAAGTAAATCCAGACGTTGATGAAGAATAACGCTTTCCATCAAGTTTAAAATCTGATGCAGAAGAATGAGTTGAAGAGAAATGTCCCAACACCACGATCGTCCCCACAATCCACCCTTGCTCCAAAGCAAATTGCCCCATCTGCACTTCTGTCCAAACTCGGACTTTCTTCCCATCAGACTCACCATACAACTTCACATAAGTAGACTTACCATTTTCCAACTTCATATCCAAATCCTCACCTCCGTCAAGATACAACTCTCCTTGCGCATTTCCACCACTAGACTCAAACCCTAATGGAAATGCAACCACCAAAGTGAAAGGAGTCTTCCTAGCCTCCCTACTAGTATACCCACCTTGTTGCATGGGCAAAATCAAACCCTGATAGACATGAACATTGATAGTATCCATGGGAGCGTCCAGTGTAACATATTCTCCCTTGGACATCAAAGCCTGAGACATATCATTCAAGCTATACCAACTTCCCTTGGGGAAATAGGCACTCACCTTGGTAGTCAAATTGTGCAACACAGGTGACACAAGCACCCCAGGTCCGACCATCATCTGGGTGCTTATACCATATGTACTTTCGTCGTCTGGAAAAGAGAAAAACAATGGTCGAGCAATGGGAGCTCCGCTGCCATGGGCGTCATAGCCAAGAGTATAGAAATAAGGCAAAAGGCGGTAGCGCAAGCCCAAAGCCTTGCGGGCAGATTTGGCAACAGAATCCCACAAGTAAAGCTCTTGTCGCTTGCTCATCTGACTGGAATGAGCTCTGCTTAAAGGATAAAATGCTCCCAGCTGAATCCAACGCCCACATAGCTCGTCACTAGTGCCTCCATTTTCATCTGGGAAAAAGCCGCAAATGTCCGACCCCACCATTGGCATCCCAAACATCCCAAAGTTAAGGATTGTCGAGATTGAGCGTTTTAGATCCTCCCATGTGGCCTTGTTGTCGCCGGTCCAATGGGCCCCATATGACCCTGAGCCCACAAAGGTGGATCGAGAAAGCACAAAGGGGCGCTTGTTGAGCAAGTTCTTGAGCGCAGCATGTGTGGCGATGGTTTGTGAGGAACCATAGAGGCTATGGGCATCATATTCCAGGACGCCATTGTAGTGAACAGAGCTGGCAGCAATGGTTTTATAGCCCAACTGGGCACTGTTCCCCGAGCAATTGATTTTATAAGGTGGTTCGTCCCACCGTGTGTTTGTGATGTTGACGCAGTCCAGGCAGCACAACCATGGTATGACGCCTGGGCAAGGGCCGTTCTTTGAGATTGTGCATTTCCCTGTACAGAAATTGGAGATTTCATTCATGTCGATCCAGAGACCATCTACAGGAACCATTTTGTGGAAGCGAGATATTTCGTCTGCCCAGAAAGAAACTGTTTTGGGATTTAGGAAGTCTGGAAAATAGACAGCACCCGGCCATACTTGACCCATATAAGGTTGTCCATCATGCTTTATGAACACATCCGCAGCCATTCCACGCTGAAAGGTACCATAGCTTTCATTTACATTGATCCCTATAGCATAAACAAACATAATCCAAATGATGAACATTTTAAAACAAACTCACGATTCACTTGGTGGTCAGGCTCATTGTACAAAATCGAACTCTCATAATACTTTCTCTGATTAAAAACTTTAGGTTTTGAAAGATAATGTTTAACACACATTTAAAAAATAAGTGACATCTGATCCAAATTATATTAAGTTATGATCACCTACAGTAGATCAAAATAACATTTTACAAATGAACACATGGGGTATGGATGACATACCTGGATCGATGATGACAATGTAATGGAGACCCTTTGCATGAATTCGATCGAGGAAAGGGCGTAGCTTATCTTCAGGGTAGTTGATAGGATCAAGAGTAAAGTCTTTGGCTGCGTCCATGTGGTCGTCATCATTCCATATGACATCCAGAGGAATTTTTGATTTATTGTAATTGTTCACCACATTTTCTACATCGGAAACATTCTTGTATCCCCATCTGCACTGATGAAAACCTTCAAATAACCATTATAATAATTTAGTAATAGCGTAACATAATCAAAAGCATATATGTTCATAAAAGGCAGAGCAGGGCATATATGGACATACCAAAAGCCCAATAGGGCATTGCGGCTGGGCGTCCTATGAGCTCGGTGAACTGCTGAGCCACATCTAGTGGAGACGAACCTGCAAAGATATAGAAGTCCAGCAAACCCCCAATAACCTTGTATGTCAGCTTACTGCCGGTATAAAAAACTTCCATCCCGTTGCTGTTCAACAGTAGAACTCCATGAGCTACACCTCCCTTCCTTAAATCCATGTAAAAAGGATGGGAGCCATACAAATCTGTGTTTAAATTAATGGCAGAAACGTCAGTTGTATAAAGAGTATAAGGCTCATTGGGAACAATCTTAACCCCATTGGGCTGTGTGTTCTCTCCAAGTCCATAAAGTGAAGCTGATGTGGGAAGGGTTGTGCTGATTTCCAAATACTGATCCTTGAAAACCAACCTGTCATACGAGGAGTTGAACAGAACATCTCCATTGGATTTGCGCTTGATGGCAAATCCAAATGGATTAGCTGTGCAGGAGAAGATCAATTCATTCCCTGAGAACTCAGAGAATTCAAACTCTGGGTTAGCTGTTTTGGTAATTTGGCTTCCTCCTATTGCAGGTACTTGTGATCTAGGAAGCAGGTCATAGGGAACTTCCCATCTTTTCTTGTCTGCATCCGTTATATGAACTCTCACCCGGTCCTGCGTCTCATGCCTGCAATGGAATCTCACTTCATCAGTCCCCTCGCCCAACTCAAAAGAATAAAAAGTACATTTCAGATAAGAAGCAGATAAGATTCAAGAGACAAGTTACATGTTAAATAGTTAAATAGTCAGTAGTAAAAAAATATGGAAAATAGAAAGAGTCTGATTACAACTTGAAATTATCAGACAGCATATTTATCTTACATGGCATAACTGAAATAAAGATGCCACCATACATACTGCAGAATGCATAGCAGATCAAAATACGTTTCTACAAAATCTCATACAATACACAAATCCAAAGAGGTATAAGAAGCATTATAGGCCAATGCTTAACAAAACAACCCTAACCCATAGTGGCTAGTATAGCTTCAAACAAAAAAACAAAGAATCATAACATAAAGATGAAGCCCAAAACACATTTAGAGTGAAAGAAAACAAATAATGTAGCAGCAACAAAACACAAACCCTACTTGACATAAAGTTTAAGACGAGGAATATCAGGCCCGTATGTTTCAGTCTTTTGTATGAGCTCCAAGCTTCCTATCAAGCTCCCATCAGGCTCATCACTGATAGAAACAAGACGATAACCATAGCCAACTTGCTGACAATAGCCCACAGCACAAAGGCTGCAAATGAACACCAAGAATGCTGCTAGATGAGCCATTGTGGAGAATGGAGCCATCTCTCTGTACTAGCCTCTTTCCTATTTGTTAGGATAGGATGATTTGTTTGACATACAGACATGTGAGATTGTCGGACTCTTGTTGAGTGTGGAGGATATGGTTTGGTCCGTACTTCAATGCAGATGCACGAGGCTGATATGTTAATGGAGGAGAACCTGTAGGTTCGCAGGCAAGACAGAACACCCCCCCCCCCCCCCCCCNCCCAAAAAAAAAAGCTTGTCTTTTGTTTTTACTTGATTTGTTTACAGCGAGGTTCGGGGACTCCAAATATGGGCTTCATAATTGAATGGCTGGTGTGACGGGCTTTTTTTAATCTTAACTACAAATTTTTAATGCATATTTGTCAGAAAGTCGATGGGCTTTTTATCTTAATCAGAAAGTCAAGAATATGGAAAGAAACAGGTGGACAAGATGGTAAAGATCTTGGAGAAGAACTTTGTAGCCCTATCTTAACTTCTTTTATTTATTAATCTGCACATTTATATGTGCGAGAACTGTTAAATGTTTAAAGTAGGTCAAAACATTTGGAAATAAAGGAACAAGAAGTAGAAGGCAAGATCAATGGAAACACGGCGACTAGCCAAGCTTTAGTCAAAGAAAATAGGGTGCTAAAAGAATAGGTGGCAGCGTTGCAAATGGTTATAGAAACATGGTAGCTTGAGTGGCCGGCCATGAAGCAATCATGACAATCTTTTAACAAATAACAAAAGCATACTCAAACATGGTAGGCTCAAAAATGGCAAATGATGGTTACTTAGTAGAGAAAAATGAAAGTAACAAGGAAAACAACTCAAAAGACTTCAATCTGTGGATTCAAGTAGTTAAAAGTCCAATCGCTGGGTTAGCAGAGGGAGTGGCTAAAGATAGTAAAACACAAGCAAGAGAGAACAGAGAAAGGAGTAAAAAAGATCAAAACATAATTATTAGAGTGGCAAGAGATAATGGTATGGACGAGAGTACCTAGAATTTTATGAGTGATTTTTTCATGGACAAGTTGAAGTGGAGCGGTCAAATATATCAAGCAAAAAAAGGTTGGAAAATGAAGAGAGAAAAGTTTTAGGCCTATGAAAGTTAAATACTAGTTGCTAAGCTAAAAGACGCTTTTCTTAGATGAAGATTAGTCTAAGAGGATACAAGAAGAGAGGAATTGACCGAAGTAGAACGAGTAGAGGATAAAATTATCGGGTGGTTGCAAAATGAAAAAGCAATCATCACTAACTTTCTGTCAAAAAGCAGCATAGCACAATGGCAGAATAATAAAGAGAAAACAAATATAAAGATAAAAATAATGTATGGGGCACAATAAGAAGGGTTGGAAAATACTAAAAATAATGATTCGAGCCTTTTGTTCTAAGGCAAATACTAGTCAAGCCCCCTTAATCTCTAGTGGAAGTGGAAGGTACTTGTGGTTAGGGCATGGTGGTGTGTGTTTTATGACAAACAATTCAGAATAAAATATCAAAATAAAATATCAGGGCACTTTATCTTCTCTTGAACAAAATCTTCTAATGTGCTAAACGAACGAGCTTTGTGATCACACAAAGACGGCTCCAAGGTTCCAAATGTGTGTGATTTTGTTATTTTTAGGATGTACTCTTGTGGTAGGATGATTTGCTGAAAACCTCTAAGGGGACTTGCATGTTTATTCAAGATTTTATCATTCAACTTATGAATTTCCCTTTTCCATTTTTTTGGGATTTTTTGGTTAACTCTAAATATTTTGAAAATAAAGTGAAAAAGAGGAGGGTTTAGGAAAATAATTTTAATTGTGATATTGCTATCAGGATTCAATTGCGTAGTTTTTTGAGTTAAATTCATTGGTCCAAAACTAATTCTAACCCTAAACTAATTCTATATTAATCCTATGAACTCGAGAGACAAGATTGCAGAAGTGGAATCTAAAACCTATCCCTGCTTTGCTAAATTCAACAACTCTACAAGGATGGTGCTATCTCATTCTCAATTTGCAGATGACACCATCCTCTTCGGGGAAACAATAGTCAGGGAGGCTAAGATTATCAAGGAGGTGCTGGTTTCTTATGAAAGAGATTTAGGCCAAAGCATGACCAAGGTTAAATCGACGGTGTACTTCCTAAACACCAGTAGGAGGCTGCGCTCTAAAATCTTTGCCGTCTTGGAGTTTGAGCAAGGGGTCTTTCCAATATCCTATTTCGGGGTACCACTCTATGTGGGCCGGGTGGATAATAAACTTTGGGAGGAGGTATTAAACAAATGTTAGATGAAAACATCTTCCTGGAAGAACATGTGGCTCTCACAGGCGGGGAGGATTCTTATGGTCAAATCGGTCTTATCAGCCATTCCAGTCTACTACTTGTCTGTTTATAGAATGTCTAACAGAGCATCCTCTGCTCTAGATGGGTTGTTAAAGAAGTTTCTTTGGGAGGGCTCAAAAGAAGTAAAAAAAAATCCTCTTATTAATTGGGATACAACTTGCATGATCAAGAAGGAAGGTGGAGAAGGGCTTCAGAAAATGAGCTTACAGAACTTGGCATTGGGAGCCAAATTGGTGTGGAAAATGTATAAATCTCCAAGGAAACCTTGGTGTAGAATTATGGCTGCGAAATATTTAGATTCTTGGGCCCCCGCCAGAATATTGACGGTGGCTAACTCACCCATTGGTTCGCCCATTTGGAGATTTGTATGGGAAAGTCGTAAGTTGCTTACAGAGCATCTCACGTGGAAGATTGGTAATGGGCAGAGAGCCAAGTTTTGGCGTGACTCTTGGAACGAGGATTTGCCTCTCGAAAACTCTTTTGCAGATAAAGATTGGGTTAATCAGATGGAAGCTTCAGAGGGGTCTTTTGTGGCGGATTACATGCTATTCTCTTCCACATCCTTCTCCAGGGCGTGTTGGAGAAGCATAGGCGAAGAATCTTCAGCCAACCATAGTATTCTAAAGGAGTTGTTATCACATAAAATAGTGATACGTTCGGTTGCAGAAGACATTTTGATTTGGAGTGCCTCCAAATCCGGTGATTATAAGGTTAATCTTGGGTATGAGCTGCAAAGGCATAGACAGAGCGGCAACAATTGGCCATCAAACCTCTGCTGGGGTAAATGACCTTTATCGAAGGCAGGGGCTTTCCTATGGATTGCTCTGCATGGCCGGATTCTGACAGGTAGCAGATTAAAGACGATTAGGATATCTGGCCCCAACTGGTGTATCATGTGCAAATATGGAGAGGAGACAGTTGACCATTTGTTATTTTGGTGCCCAATTGCTTGTGTGTTGGGATTGGTTGCTAGGCAGGCTACATTGGTATGCTGTCAAAAATTGTACGCTCAAGGATTTCTTATCCTCATGGCCTACTAACAGAAGACACTCTAAATGGGGTTTACTCTGGATAATTTGCCCTTCTCTACTGGTTTGGCATGTTTGGAAAGAATGCAACAGAAGGATCTTCAAGGAAGAAGTTTTGGAGATTAGTATGCTCAAGGATAAGATTAAATCTGGTATAGAGGAAGTAGTAAACAACATGATTCTTGGGATGAATTATAAATTTCAGTTGAAATGGGACTCTGATATGGAGAAGTTGTGGTTGTTAAAGCATCGCGGGGACCATAAACTCAATGACAAGAAGGTTAACAGGAAGCATGTTATATGGCAGGCTCCCCCGATTGGATGGAAGAAGTTGAACTTCGACGGAGCTAGTAGAGGCAATTCGGGTAGGAGTGGCTTTGGAGTTGTAGTCAGGAATGCAAAGGGCGAAATGGTGCGGGTTATAACAAGAGTGTAGGAGTCACCACTAATAATGTGGCTGAGATTTATGCTTTAGAGGCCGGGCTTAGCTGGCGTGTTAATAATGGTATTGACAAACTCTTGATAGAAGGAGATTCTCAAGTCATACTTAATGGTATTTTGAAATCAAATTTTCATAATTGGAGGTTGGCTAGTGGGATTCCAAGGATCGATGAGCTTTTAAACAAACTGGGCGACTTCCATATTCAACATGTGTTCTGAGAAGGAAATAGAGCGGCGGATTTTTTGGTGAATATGGGGATCGATGACGAGTTTGACCTCGAGATTGGGCAGGACGATCCGCTGCCGCTTGGATTTCGAGCCATCATTTCAGCAGATTTAGATTCTCTCCTGAGGGACGGAGTAAGATAGCTCTTTTGGCGCTTGACAACACTGGCAGAGGGGGATGAGATGTTAGTCAATGCACTTGCTGAGACAGTGCTCGACACATGGCTTTCCTTGATATTTAGAGTATTCTTTCCTGTCTGCAGTGGTCCTTCAATCCAAACATTCAAATTTGAAGTGCCATTTTGAGCGGAGAGCTGACAGTGGCGGGACATAACCTAATCTATAAATGGTCTTTGTGGCACCTCTCTCCAACATAGTGAATATGGCGAATCATCTGGGTATTAGGTGCCATTGCAGCATAGTGGAGGCACTGGAGGAGTCGTTGAGGCGCAAGTCAAGCGGATTTTCAAACTGGCTAATGAGCAGGAGTAGGCGACCATGGTGGTTATTCTGGGGGTCAAATATTGGTCGGGAGGGCACATTCATGACGGGAGGCTGATAACAGACCTCTTCCAATCGATCATTCAGGTCTTCAGGCATACGTTGCCTGCCATTGGTATGGTGTGCAGGATGGTGGCAGATGACATATATTCGGAGGTGGTCACAATGTTGGGCGGTATTGAGACTAAGCTATCAAATGGTTGTTTGCTGGGACATTTTTGTCTTCAGGCAGAAGGCAAGAAAAAACTAATGCAAAAGGCTTGGTTGATATACAAGGCAGACATTGTGAAGGAATATGATATGGCAAAATTTGAGGCTCTCCTTCAGGCTAATGGGAACCTCTTCCCTAAGGAAGTAGGTGCTAGACTGTTGTCTGTTGGCAAGGAGATCATGTATCTGTATCACTGATCCTTGCTGTTAGTTCTATTATGGAGTTGCATCTCCATCACCCTTTGTAATTCCTTCTTTTTGCAATATAATGGGTACTGCCCCCTAGGCATAGCTTGCTTAAAAAGAAGCTTCCATCATAACCATGCTGTCTTATATTAACAATAACAATAGTTATCGAGCCTTGACACATTGGTTATCATTGATGAAAAGTTGCGACCCATTGTAAGGCGACATGCCTCCTCATTCTATATATGCTCTTGAGATGCACGATCTAAGAACACAAATAATACGGTGCAAGTGCAAGTACAAGATAGTGCATCTCCATACTCACTAAACAATATTGATATATATTTCATTTGTATTATCTGTCATCGAATAACACTAGGTTGCCAATTGAAGAAGTGACACTTATCTATATCAACAAAGCATTAATAGTTCAAGATCATAACAACAGATTGATATTGACATATCCAGCAAGATTAATCGGTACACTCTGTCCTTATCTTTGTAACATACAATTATTAGATTTGCTTGGCAAATAGAGATCAGTATGAATTGTATCTTTGCTTCATTGTAGTTGATTCATTTGATATTCCTACATATATGAAGTGAAAATTAAAAATTAAACTTCACACTAAATTATCTGATTACTTTAACATGATATCAGAGCCCAGGTGAGGCATAGATCAAATCATATTTAAAGGAAATCAAATTTTATTATACTACATCAATCTTTTAGTAAATCCTCAAAATTCAAAATGATGAATGGTTATATTGGAGAAACCATATTAGAGCAAAACATTGAATTTAAGTCTTGTACCAAATCTAAAAGATCATCTCTCTATTCAACACTCTCAAGTCAAATATCTACGAGTAGAAACACTTGGGTAATAGACAGCGGGGCCTTCCGACACATCACATGATTCAAAAAGCATCTAGATACTATGCTAGGAAACTGTGATGAAGAAGTCACAATCGGGGATGACTCAAACTACCCAGTAAAGGGAATTGAGACCTACAATATCCAACTAAACTCTGACATATCCTTCCAATTAACAAGAGTACTATATGTACCCGGTATAAAAAGGAACCTAGTTTCTATATCGACCCTCGTGGATAAATGATACAAGATCACCTTTATGGAAGGAAGAGTCTTAGCATGGCCTAAAAATTTAAATATCAAACAAGCATACACCATCAAAATGCGACATGGGTGTTTATATAAACTCAACACCACCTCATCTTAGGCCCTCATTCACGAGTCCTCGAACACATGTGAATTATGACACAAGATATTAGGACATCTCCATTTTCGTGCACTAACATCCATGGATAAAATGGTAATATGAAGTCCCAAACTATCTCAAGAACATGAAGGAATATACAAGGGATGCGCCTTTGGAAAGAATATAAAAAACACATTTCATAGTAGTGAAAACAAATCTAAAGATATCTTGGAACTAATTCATACTAATTTGTGTGGACCTATGACTGTACCCTCTATTGGAGGTTTTCTATACTATATCATTTTCATAGACGACTATTCAAGAAAGACTTGGATATACTTTCTAAAAGACAAGGAGACAAATAAAGTTCTTAAAAATTTCAGAGAATTCAAAGCCCTAGTGGAAAACCTAACAAGTAAAAACATAAAGATTCTTAGATCAGATAATGGAGGGGAATACATTTGAAACCTTTAGTACCTTTTGTAAAAATGCAAGAATTAAGAGTTTACTGTCCCTTACAATCCTCAACGAAACAGTGTGGCAGAATGGAAAAACAGAACCATTGTAGAAGTAGCAAAAACAATGTTACATGATGAAAACATTCATACCTCCCTTTGGGCAGAGACCTCTAGTACTGTAGTATACATTCAAAACAAATGTCAACATTCATCTCTAGATAATAAAACTCCTGAAGAAGCATTCAAGGGAATTAAACCCGATATAAGTCACTTGAAAATCTTTGGTTGTCCTGTCTACATCCATTTTCCTAAGGAAAAGAGATCCAAATTAGAACGCCCGGGAAGGAAAGGAATATTTGTGGGATATAGTGAAACATCCAAGGCCTATAGAATCTACATTCCTGGTCAAAGACAAATAGAACTAAGTAGAGATGTAATATTTGAAGAAGATCTTGCATTCAAGAGATCTAAAAACATAAATGATGTAGATAATGACTCTCCTCAAAACAATGAAAAAGATCACCACTTTGAGATTCAAAGGGAGAATCATAACATCATTGAAAATAACAATCACACTGAACCGATGGATATTACAAATGAAACAAGAATCTCTACCAAAAATAAGAAAAGACCACTATGGGCTAGAAAAATGATAGAGGAAGCCAATAACTATGCAACACCTGAGGGAACATTCAGAGAGAGTAAAAGATCAAACATGTATTCCAACTATGTTGCATTAATGAGCAAAATCATAAATTCAGAACACTCCAATGTTGAGGAGGAACTACGACATCAAACTTGGATAGAAGCAATGACTGAAGAATATAAATCAATCTTAAAGAATGATGTTTGGGACATTGTCCCAAGCCTAAAGATAAATCTATAGTATCTTCAAAATGGATGTTTAAAATCAAACAAGCATCATTAAAAGCATAGAAAAACTTGAAGCAAGATTTGTGGCCAGGGGATTCTCACAAAAGGAAGGGATTGATTATGAGGAAACATTTGCACCTGTTGCTTGCTACACATCTGTTAGAATCATAATTGCCATTGCAACATACAAGGGATGGAAGATTCATCAAATGGATGTGAAAATGACATTCTTAAATGGTGTAATAGATGAAGAAGTCTATCTAGAACAAGCTGAAGGATTCATAATTCATGATCAATAATCTCATGTTTGCAAATTGAAGAAAGCACTGTATGGGCTCAAACAAGCTCCATGAGCTTGGTATGAAAGGATAGATCATTACCTACTAGAAATTGGTTTCTTAAAGAACGATGTAGATCCTAATCTCTACTTGAAAATAATGGATGGAGAAATGTTGATCCTTGTTCTATATGTTGATGATCTTCTAATAACTGGATAAGATCACCTTATAATCAAATGCAAACAAGAGCTAGCCACCGAATATGATATGAAAGATCTCGAACTTCTTCACTATTTTCTTGGTCTAGAAGTTTGACAACAATCAAATGAGATAATCCTAAATCAAGGAAAATATACCATTGATGTGTTGAAAAGGTTTAGGATGATGGACTGCAAGCCAATGTCTACACCTATGGAAACAAACCTTCACAAGTTGAGAGAAGCAATGTCAAGTTCTGAATCAACATATCCCACTCTATATCGATAGATGATTGGATCGCTAATGTAGTTGGTCAATACTAGACCCGATATCTGCTATGCAGTAAATGCCCTTAGGCAGTTCATGGTTGATCCTAAGAAAATACACATTGGCGCAGTAAGACACGTCTTGAGATATCTTCGAGGAACTATATAATATGGTTTATTGTATGAAAATGTAAAATTGGATCTACAGACTCGGATTGTGCTGGAAGTGTGACAGACCGTAAAAGCACATTGGGGTGTTGTTTCAGTTTAGGATCTGCCATGATATCTTCGTTCAACAAGAAACAAACTTCAATTGCTCAAAGTTCAACAAAAGCAAAATATATAGCAACCTCAATGGGAGCTCGAGAAGCAGTTTGGTTAAGGAAGCTTCTGGTAGGGTTGTTTGGACAAACCTTAGAGCCCACACTCATTCACTGTGATAATCAAAGCTGCATCAAACTCTTTGTCAACACAGTCTTTCATAACAGATCCAAACATATTGAAATACCATACCACTATGTTAGAGACATGGTGGAAAGGAAAGTAATTCAGCTAGAGTATATTTGTACATAGGAGCAAACTGCATACATTCTCACCAAACCTCTTGCCAGATATAAGATAGCTCACTTCAGAAGCAAACTTGGTATGATTAAAAAGTAAAACATTTATGAGAATGTGTTTTCTCCTTATCATTGTATTAACCAATTAATGTTTTAATGTAAACATAATTTCTTTGACACTCTGTGTCCCTATGTGTATCATTCAGAGGTGATGATCTCAAATGATAGATACTTATATACTTTGACCTTGTAAAGAAATTGCTTTACAATTTTCTATCATGACTGATATCATATGGTTGATATCTCGATAGAATATATCTATGTTGGATGAGATATTTCATAGTGAATATTAATATGGTTTAATATTCCACTCATACCATGAAACCATATCCTTATGATAAGCATCACACGGTTGATGCTAGTGCACATATCATTAAGGATAGAAAGTGACTCTGAGTAAATGTCACAAGTGTTGACATTAGGATTCATTGCACATGTGATCATTCTCCTGGCTAAGAGGGAGTGTTAATGTTTGTAGCCTAAGTCGAATGATAAAATATTATTATACATATATTGATTAAAAATAATATTTTATATTCACATATATCTTAAATTATTACTAATCAATTTTTATATAGTATTATTTAATATTAATAATATTGTCATTATTATAATAATATTGTTATTATTATAATAATATTATTAAATATTATTAAGGCTGACTAAACATTGGAATCAATTAAAACTGATAATAATCGAACACCAAATAATATCGACTATTGGTGTTGACTTCTATTCATTATTTGGTGTCAATTTTTATCGACTATTGGTATCGACTTATATTCATTATTTGATATCAACTTCTATTGACTATTGGCGTCGATTAATATTGTAACCATTATACGGTGATTAACTTCCATCATAATCGTGCTATCTTATATTAACGATAACAATAGTTATCGGGCCTTGACACATTGGTTATCATTGATGAAAAGTTGCGACCCATTGTGAGGCGGCATGCCTCCTCATCATTCTATATATGCTCTTGAGATGTACGATCTAAGATCACACAAAAATCATATAGTGCAAGTACAAGATCGTGCATCTCCATACTCACTAAACAATATTGATATATATTTCATTTGTATAATCTGCCATCGAATAAAACTACATGTTACCAATTGAAGAAGTGACACTTATCTATATCAACAAATCATTAATAGTTCAAGATCATAACAACAGATTGGTGACATCTCCAACAAGATTAATTAGTACACTCTGTCCTTATCTTTGTAACATACAGTTATCATATTTGCTTGGCAAATAGAGATCAGGATAAATTGTATCTTTGCTTCATTGTAGTTGATTCATTTGATATTCCTACATATATAAAGTGAAAAATAAAAATTAAACTTCACACTAAATAATCTGATTACTTTAACAACATATTGGTCTTAATAAAATAAATGTGGGGAAGAAATGGTTAGTTTGAAAATTGAAGGGTCTACCAATTGAAATCAAAATAGGATCCAGCAGCTTGACTACGAGGGTATTCCTTTTAGATGTCGAGAATGTTTCCAGACTAGTCACATTTCAGCCCAATGTGGCTTTGTGATCGAGGTGGATTTTCACTAAAAAATAAAGTGTTCCAAATGCTCTAGAAATCAACATGAAGTTGAAGTTCTCGTCACGCTCATTCCGAAACTATATTCGGTTTTGAAAATGGAGACTGTATGTAGAAGTTATGGCTAGTCAAAGTTGCAAAAGAAAAGGTTGACTTGATGATGTCAGCAAGTACAGTGGGAATTGGATGTTGATGTGGCACGTGACATGGCACATAGTGGCAACAAGTCAACAGGGCTGAATCAGTTGGTCTTCAATAAAATTCTTTCTAATGGGGGTCGAACTCGTGACCTCCTATTTGTCAGAAATTTCTCTCACCACTCCACCAAAAGAGTTACTTAAAATGTCTGCAGCGCTCTCTCTATTTAATTGAAACTTACCCGCCTATCATAAAAGACAAAAGGTTTTGTGAGGAGGTTTGAACCAACGACCTCCCACTTTGCATTTACGCCTCCAACCAGTGCGCCAACCAATTTAATTGGACAAAATGTGGGCTTTTGCTGCTTTAAACATTGCAATGACGTGATAAGGTGCAAAAAAGGTGGGACCGATGGTTTGAACCGTCATACTATTTATTACTATGCCTCGAGCAACGTGTTGCCGGATTTCTTGGGGTTAAAATTAGATACATTGCATTTTGTTAAAACAAACTACTTAACTCCATAACCATAACGATAAAAATAAACCCAAAGGATATATATATTCCCATATATTTTGGGAATGGGTTTTTAAATGGGTGTTTTGAACAGGTAAGGATTATTTTCAAAGATTTAATACTGCAAGTTGGGAGATATTGCAGATATGGGAGATAATGCAAAATATTATTATTTTAACTTCATTTTGGCATGTAAAATTGTATAGAAGGGGGTAAGTTGTGAGCTTGAGTTACTGGATTTTAGTGGATTTTTAGTGGTGATTTGGGAGGAAAAATTGAGAGAGAATTTCAGAGTTGGAATTAGGACTTTGATAGTGAATTTTGTCCTTATGCATTTGGAGCTTGTAGCAAGCTTGTTGCATGTGTAAAGGAGGATTTTCTTTTGTAATTCATTATCGTGCAAGGAGATGTGAATCTTGTAACAGGTTGAAGACCAACCATTTTCTGGAGAAAAATCAAGTATCAACCACTCCATTGGAGGGACCCGAAGACGTAGCCAATTGGTGAACTCTGTTATCAACTTGTGTTTCGTCTTCTCTCATCTTTTTC
This sequence comes from Thuja plicata, assembly GCA_018584345.1. Taxonomy (NCBI): domain Eukaryota; kingdom Viridiplantae; phylum Streptophyta; class Pinopsida; order Cupressales; family Cupressaceae; genus Thuja; species Thuja plicata. The sequence continues at coordinate 1,775,376 of MU226115.1, forward strand.
TCTTTTGTTCAATTTATCGTTATTTAATTATTATGTTTATAAAAGCATTTTAATTACATTTTGAAGACCTTCATTTAATTGGGATACAAATTCATTATTCACGTGCAACAGTCCTAAACCCTAACATCAGATCACTTTGATTCCAAGAAGAAGAAATCTTCTCCTTCTTGGTGGAAGGGTGCCTCCACCAAACATTACACAGTTCTGAAAAGCTCCTCTCAACATGTGATGAAGGCTGATCCTAAAATAGGTAATAAAGTGTCTAGTCTTGAGGAGGACGGTTCATATCTAGATTTACCTCTTGCTTCTTCTGCTGGGTCAGGTGTGATTGCTCTGGCTGGGTCTGTGGGTATTGACCGCACTTCTGCTGGTTTTGGTCTTGCTCTTTCTCTGCTGGATAGAGCCATGCTTTCTGCTGGTGGGTCTGAGGGTGTTGGTTCAGATGGCCCTGCTGGTGCTTTGGATGTTGCTAGTTTTGGTTTGGCCGATTCATTAATTGTTAGCTCTTTGGTTGGGGCTAAAGCTAATCCTGTGATGACTCTTTCGTTGGATGATTCTTTTCCATTTTTGGGTGCTGGTTCTTTAGCTTTGGATTCTTTGTGTTGGCAGGATGATGCTACTAGAGTTGAAGAAATGTGGATCACAGTTAAAGACAAAAATTCTAAGAAGTCCTCTCCTTTTGATATGACCCTTCGGTCCCATAAGAAGGGGACAAAAAGATAGTTCTCTCTTTCCGTAGCTGATTACTTATGGTTCACCTTGTGATGCTATGTGGGTGTCCTTTTTCTAGGATCTTTGGGTGTGATCTTGTGTGTCTCTTGGGTTTATGGCATTTTGTTTTGGCTGGTCTGTTGTGTTTTGGGAACTATTAATGCTATATCTTTAGTCTCTTTTTTGTACAGGGTTTCAGGGCCTCTTCAAAACCTGCTTTAACCTTAATAAAAAACATTCAATTTAAAAAGAGATCCAAATAAGCAATGCATATGGTTTAAAATATCAAAGAATAATATAAATATAGCATGTAATTGTGTTTCACAAGGATAAAATATTACTTAAAAAAGGTTTAGATGACAAGGAGTCTTATGTAGCTTAAAAAAAAGAAGATATTTTCTCATTCTCATAATATGGAGAAGTTCTTCTAGTGGGTGCCTATAGTGCAGGGACAATTAATGAGCAAATGGGTAGCTCGTGCGACAAGTAAGATATCAATTTCTTATGGTTTATAGAAGAGGAAGATTGTGATTGAGGAATTCTTGGATGATTTAAAATCTAATCATAATCCAGTCCACCTTTTTCTATATTGGCCAAAGAAATACTAGCTTATGATGTAAGAACAACCCACTCATCAAACTCCTACAAATATAAAAATTATCTTAACCCAATAAAATTGCAATTTCTTTAAGGTAATTAAGATAGAATGAAAGGAAACAACCACAAGGTCTAGAAAGTTATGAGCTAACAAACATAATTCAAGAGACACTTGAGGATTGCCAAAGGGGAAAGAGTAAGAAGCAAAAAGTAAATTAGTTCTTGGCAAATGTGTGGTTTGATGAGTGCAAAGATGCAAGTAAAGTTAGCAAGTAGCTAGATAAAAAAGAACACAAGGTTATATATGAGTAAATGGTAAAAGGAAAAAAAATCATGAATACTAGGAGAGAAGAATTGTTACACCTTGGGAAGAGAAACAAGTAAAAACTACATGATAGGCCAACAATAGGAGAAAATATGCCTCCCGCTACTGATTCCTACTCGACGGGTTTGAATCTCTTTGTAGGAGCACTGCCGCTTGGTTCGGCTGGTCCTGGGGGTACCGGTGGGGGAGGGATTCCTGTGTTGCATGTTGTGTCCTGAGCTTGTGGCCCTGCTGGTTCTGCCTCTTACACATATGTGGCTGCTTTTGAATCAGATATTTCCTATGATCTTCCTATTCCGGGGAGAGGAGGCTTCTGTCCCAGAGCTGTAACACCTGTCTTTGTAAGTGATCCCTTAGTGGTAAATCGGGAAAATGAAATAGTTAATGAGATCTTTAATATGGCAGAGGACTATTCCTCTTATGTTGCTATCTTTAGATTTAGGGGTTTTCGACCCTCTCTACCGGACTTGCATGCATGGATTTCCAAATTTTGGGAGCTTATTTTATTTGATTCTGTTCAGATATTCCCTGTGGCAAAGGGTTTTTTTATCGCAAAGTTTGACAATGCTGAAGATAGGAACACTATTTTGTGTGATAGTTGTTTCTCTTGGGAGGATCGTTTTCCCCTGATAGCCAAACCTTGGCATCAGGATTTTGATCCTCTTACTGAGTCTTTTAATAAAATACCCTTATGGGTGAGGCTTCTGAATCTTCCCCTGTATCTTTGGTTGGATTTTATTCTGGAATATGTGGGAGAGGCTATTGGGGATTTTTAGATGGTTGATGTGGTTTCCACCAACATTTTTCACCCGACGTATGCTCGTATCCTAGTGGAGGTTGATGTTTCTAAGGGTCTCCCTGAGAAGATTACTTTGGCGTCTCCTCGAGGATCTTGGATCCAGACTCTAGATTATGAGGGAATTCCGTTCAGATGCAAAAAGTGCCACAAGATTGGCCATATTGCTGCCTGATGTTTATCATATAGGGTAAAATCAAAGAAATCACCTTCTTGGTGGGTGGGCGCTGCTGACCACCATTATACGGTTGAAAAAGTTTCTAAGGATGGGGGTACATCTGGTTGCCCTTCTCAGGATAATCACGCTACTGTTGATTCTATTGATGTTGTCTCAGATGCTGTCTTGGTTCAGATAGTTGATGCTGTTCTTTCGGGTGTTGCAGTTGCTGTTCCTGTCTGGATTGGTAATGTTATCTCTGGTTCAGCTGTCCTACCTGATTCTGTTGGCGCTGTGGTTTCTCCGGGGGGATTGGTGTTGTCCCTGTCCTAGCTGGGGATGCTGGGGTGGCCAGCCTTGTTTCTCAGGTCGTAGGCTTTTCTGCTAACTCTTTGTCTTGGCAGGATGCAACTATGAAGGTGGAGGAAGGATGGACAACAGTTAAAGGAACGAAATTAAAGTCTCCCAAGCCTCCTTTTGATATGAGATTACAGTCACATAAGGGTGGGCTTAAATGATTTTCTTGATTGTCCTTTATTGTGGACTGCTGGCCTAGTCTTAGTTTCTTTCTTGTGGGAATGATTGTTTGTTCTCTTTGGTGTATTAGGTGTTGTTTCACAATAGTTTCCTTGATCTCTCATCGTTCTATCTTTAAGTGGTTATTTTTAAAAGGTTTTAGGTCCTTTCAAAACCCGTTTTTACTTAATCAGAACAAGTAAAAACTACAAAGTTGTGTCACACTTTTTGACCAACTAAATCATTCCAATCGATAACTATTTAAACGAGCCGTTATGACTAAGAGTGTTTTGCCCTGAATCACATAGCACATGTGTTGCGCTTACATGGTAGTACATATTTGGTCAAGTATGTTTGAAGCAAAACATGTTTGATTATGGTTTGAAAATATAAAAATATAAAAATTGGAGATCTTGAGCATTTCACTCGAAACTTGCCCAACAAAAATGTATTCGCTCGAAATTCAGCGTCAACAAATGACTCACCAACCAACTTTTCTTGCTCTTTTGGGTATGCATTCTTTCACAATAATATGGACATTGTTCATAGGAATAGTTGAAAAATACTTTCACAATAGTCAAATAATATTTTGACTTCGTTTTATAATTAGGGTTTTGTGCAAATAAAATAAACACTTAATTAAAAGAACGTGCGCTTTAACATTAATTTTATAGCAATGTCTTGAGGAACCAAGGGGTTTGGAAAAGATGGAGGATACATCCTTTATTTCTAATACACTAAAGAGAAATTTTATTTGGTTGAGATAATTGTTATCATAATTTTAACTTTCAAATGAATTTTGCGAAGCTCACAAATTCAATCCCTAGTGAAAGGTGTACTTTCTAATTGTTATTTCATTTCATTTTTACTCAAATGTTATCTGCCAATCTTCATCAATTATCAATAGTCAAGTAATACAAATCTCTCCTATAAAGAAAATTAATTATGTTTTGTTTCTATAAAACAAGTGAATGTTTGATTATTCCAATCCACCATACTTTCATGCCCTAACAGATTTAAGTTTGATGACAAATAAAAGCTTGTAGACCATATATGCTTTTATATGAAGTTGCTAATAGAATAATATAAATCAAAACGTAATTAAAAATCTTATGAATATCTATCATTATAAATATGTTTGTTATTTGATAAGTAGATTAAGTTTCTAAATGTATGACTTAAATAATGTGTAGTTGTAAGGTAAAGGAAGTGACGATTATCCAAAACTACTAGTTGTCTTTGAGGTAGTCTTGACCATCTCAAGACCTTCATCGATCATTAAGATTGATTGATTAACATATCATAAAATAATATTGTTGCAATAGCTCTATATTCATAATGATTGCATGATACATTCTTTTATCTATGGATTGAGTAAAATTTGCGTGCACAATTTAGTGGTTGGTTTTATTAGGAGGTAGTTGAATTATTCAAAATCAAATTCCTAGCACAACATTGTTAATCCCGCATCTACAAATATGTCAAAACAAGGACTAAAAGTTCAACTAAGGCATGGTCATAACAAGGATGGGCTACCATACCCAAAATATGAAACATTTTGCCAGTGGCATAATTAGACAAACATATCAATCGTAATATTAAAATTTGGTCCAACTATTGTTTGAAATCTCACCACATTGGTTTTGACATGATAAAACATATTTGTTTTGTGTGTGTTTTAGATTGAGATTTGAAAGGTTTGTTGGTTACTTTCGCGTTTTGCAAGCTAGTTTTACTTCTTTTCTATTTTCTCCATTTCTTCTCTCACATTTCCCTCTTACTCTTCTTTGTTGTCTCATCTATAGGTAATATTAGGATAATATGGGATTAGATTAGTTTTCTATAAGCTCCCTTGCACATATGTAACCAACCTGACATGTGTTTATAGTAAAATTCAAGGCATTTACTTCTATATGTGTGATCATATTTCATGAAAGAAATATTTTATGTGTAAATTGTAAATGATATTAAATTTTCTTAAGCCCTTTCTCAAGATAGTTTCTCAATAACACTATGTTATCCCCTCCAAAAGGTACCAATTGTTAGTCAAAGAAGACCTCAAGCATCATATCTAAGTGTTAATGATCTCAAAAGCCAATTTAATACTTTAGAAAGGCCTAAATATACCCTTCCTATTATATATTCAATTCAATACATTGGCTAGAAAACACAATCATTGTCACCCCTTTACAAAACTAGAGAGAATAGCTCCAACAATCGACTCATTGTCACTCCTTTACAAAAGCAATGACAGGTAAAAATAACATGACTCAAGATAGACAATTTGTATGGTCGGGCCTAGAAGTTATCTCGATGACATTTCTTAAATGCATTTCTTGTGAATAAAAGAGCTCGGATCACTAATATTAAAAAATTAACTTGCAAACCTTCCATGAAATCAATGGAAATAACATTTTGCATCCAACAACTACCATGAGCTAAAAGACGAACTATAACTTAGCTTGGATTTTAAATAATCACCAATCCTCTTAAATATGACTCATGGAATTTACAATTATTTTTTCCTATATGATCTCTAGCCAACTTACATCTTACATTTTTATATTCATAAATTTTGTTATGTCTATGAACATACATGTTTATGATTCAAATAGCATATTCACGTCTCATGTTTACAAATTATGATCCTTGTCATACTAACATCTTGTATACATTTGTTTTACTTATGTGTATCTACATCAAACCCTTTTTTTTGTTATTTACCTCCATTGCAAGTAATATGTTTCCATGCTTTATTAGCAAACTTAAATAATTACATGGATAAAAGTTGATCATGTAAGCTATATAATTACTTTTGATTTGTTAAAATTTTTACATGTCTAGGAAAATGTTTTAATTACTTTTGATACAACTAAATTTTAGCATTACGAAAATTATAATTTATTTTAAAATTTTTTGTAGATATTTCATGGTCAATAAGTGTTCTCATCAATCAATTCTGAGTATTCATCGGGTTGATGATCAAACTTCTGATTAGTCCTATAAGTTACGTATTGACTGCCAATTCTAGATCTAACCACTACACTGATACCATTTTGAGAGCACACTTCACAATATCTAAACCAACCATATTTAACACCCCTTGGTAAGTACATAAAAAATAGTCTTTATTAGGGATGATATCAAATATATGATTGACATTGTTCAATCATACAATCCTTACGATGAGATGATCATTGAACGACTTTATATTTCGATTTCTTGTAGTGTTATTGGTTGTGATAGATGGTTAACCATTTCTAAGCCGGCTTCCATAAGTAATGTTTTTGGCTGGTTCTCATTTTATATTGGACAAGATATAATTATATGGTATGCTATCTTCAGGTACACAGACACAGTAGTTGTGGCTCCATTTATAAATCCTAGTTGGTTGACAACACATCATAGGTGACCCCACAATTACGAGTTGCCACTTTGTTTTTGCAACTAATTATATGATGAGTTTCATTTACAACTAGATGTTGATTATACAACTTTGACATCACATGCTGGAAATGAAAGGGGAGGTTTGCTGGCAAGCTAGTGTTTGGACATGAGAAGACTTGCCACCTCTTATGAACCAAATGATATTAGTTGGTCCAAACCTTTTGGTTCTTTTAAAATGCTTGGAACTAGCAACAACAAACTTTTCAATCACCCCGACTAGAGAGGACATTTTTTTCAAAGGGTTGCAACTACTGATAGCATGCCATCTAATCATGTTGGTAGATATTATAAAAGTGAACCTCCTTGATGATAATTTGTTCATCTTCACTACTTTTTACACCATCCACATAAAAATCTACATGTCTATAATAAACTTGTACATAGATTGCAATCTACTCGGAATGATATTATTGACTTTGAATCTCAATTTGGATACTAAATGTATAGTTCTCAAGGAAATTTGCAATAGAGAGAATACAATTTGGTGGAAAATAACTTTTTTTGAGTCATGGAATTGTTTAGCTTGCCATCTTGCACTATGACAATGTTAGATAGTGGATATACAATATGTAATACCCACATGTCTACTACCATTTATGTTTATGATGCCAAACCTTTTTAGGTCACTTCTCATGTGCATGTTATATCTTTGGTGATATTTGATGTTATTTTAGTATTTATTGATGATGTTGAACATTGATTTAAATTATATCATGCTAGTAAGATGATAACGATTATTTGCATATGATGATGCTAAATTTATATTTATGATGTTACTAACCCCATACTTGCATGTATATGGTTGGCGGATATGTTTTATACTTCTCCTTGGCATGTCTGTATGATGAGGGATGAAGTCGTAGTTACTTGTTTATGAGATCCATACGATGTCCTGATCCCCATCATTGTTTGTTATGGTTATTTACATGTATGCACATGCTCAGCTTTGTGATGCAGGTTTGCAGGTACTGGACATCATCTCCTCTGAACTGACAAGATTGAGCATGCCCTTATAAACATCTCAATGGTGGAAGAGGGAAGGTAGTATTAAGGCCCAACCATAAACAAAACCTAAGCCATTGTCCTACGTAAGGACAATTATCTCATTATCCTACCCTATTGGATCTGTCAAGGCGACATGTATCCAATCACCCTAATTTGAATATGGGTTTTGGCTTGATAGTTCTGTCGATTTTATCTTGCTTGTTTGATACATACATATCTTAGTACATATTGGTGTGTTAAGATATTAATATTAAATTATACTTATACATACATACATACATACATACTTATCTTAGTACATACTGGTCTGTTAATATATTAATATTAAATTATAACTCAAGTATAATTATGTGCATTAAAACTTTATGGTAGTAATAATATTATGGTAATAAATATATATTATCATAATTATTATATGAAATAGTTAATATTAATATGAAGATTATTAATAATGATAATTATATTCTTATATGCAAATAAATTTTTATAATATTAAAATAATGTTAAGAAAGATTTATTGAATAATATTTATAAGATATTTTAGATAATGACATTTTATATTTATTGATATTTTAATCAACTATTAATGGTTATTATTAATTATAGATATTTTAATTATTAAATATTAATGAGTTTATTATTATTATTTAAATATTTTTCATGAGAGCATAAAATATATTATTGAAATACATTAAAATAATATTAAAAAGATTTATTATGTCTAGTTTTAATTTTATTATTGGAAGAAATTATTACGTTTCTAATTTAAATTAATTGATGTATTTTGAATTAAAGAATTTTTATTATTTCTAAATCCATATTTTATTTATGAGAAAAATATTTATTATTGGAAATTTAGTTTTTGAATGTGATGTTTTTTTTTTTAGAGTTTTTTCTAATTCAATTTAATTCTTTTATTTATTTATTTTGATGGATGTAATTATTTGCTATTCCATCTCTTTAATTGTGAAGGAAAATAATTATTTTTGAAGGAAATTAAATTTAGTTTTCTTTTAATATTGTCTTTTTTCTTTTTTTTTTGAGAGATTTTTGTAGATTTTTATGGGAAGTTTTGTTTTGTTTTTATGCAAGTTTACTTGAAAATATTTGTGGGAATTTTTTTAATAAAGAGAGGTTTTGGTTTTCATTTTTGGGGGATATTTTTGGAGAAGAAGCTATGGAGGTTTTATTTGATGAATTCATGTTTTTTTTTCAGGATTGAGAGGGTTTTTGCATTTCTTGTGTTTGAGAGTTCATAAGGATAAAAGTTTGAATATTTTCTTGAAAGAAGCAGTGATTTTTTTTATGTGATTCACAGGAGATGAAGTTATTGTTGTGCATTTGAACTTTCTTTCTTGGATATTTTCAAAAGTGGCGAAGGTTTTGAATGTTGCATCTCAACTTTGGATTGCTTTTCCTGTCTTTTTCTCCTTTTTCCTTCTTTAGTTGAATCTTCGTAGGACCCGAGGTAGGGGTTAAATCCCTCAATGTCATTTATTATTTGATGGAATATGAAGTATTTTATATGTTTAAATGATGTATGATATCTGTACTATTCATTCCTAGAAGTATCTAAAAGTTTGAGTTCATTTTGGTAAAAATTGATGTGTTTTCCTAGGTTTTCTACCAACCTATTTTTGGAAGTATGTTATTTTCACATGTGTTTGGGCTAGGGTTTTAATTTTTTGGTGTTATAAAAGGAAAATTCAAATATATAAAATGGGTATCTCTTAGATTTTAGTTAAAGGGTTCAATTAATGCCCTATTACATGCATTTTGCCAAACTATTTTTGTGCATCATGTGTTTTGATTTATCAGTCAAATTTATCTGCATGGTATAGATTGGTACAAACTTATACAAGTCTAAAATTGATATTAAAGATATGTGTCTTATCTTTCGTATGTCATTGGTTTGGTGATTTTTTTTTATTTTTTTTAAATGTTTTGAGAAAGATACACCCGTTTTAGTGAGCGCGGATATGAACCCCATCTAGGATTTTCAGTTTTAAAACAAAAGCTATAACTTTCTTTTTCACCATTAGATCTTGATACAATTTGGTGGAAGAGTCTATACTTATTTTATCTTTATTCCCATCGAAGTGATTGAATTTATTATATTTTTTTTGTGGAAGGTATTGACGATTGTTCTTTGACGACTATTCTTTGTATTTAATCATTGTTTTGAATTGAATTAGTTTAAGACAATTGTCAAGATCTAGGTAAACCAGTAGCACTAGGGTTGCAAAAAAATATGTTCTCTTTATTTATAATATGGATTATTATGTGTTATATGTATATAAATATTCCATGTTTAGTTGGAGTAAGAATCATCAATGAGTTATCTTATCAATGTAGTTGTACTAAGTTACAAAGATGCCTAATTGGTATTTTCATACTGTACTTGTGATATGTATGTAGAGCGTTTATGTTTGATTTTGGGGGTCTTGTGGTGTTGATGTCTTTCTAGGTTCTACCAGAGGCATAGAAAGGTACTATGTTAATTTTGGGAGTTGGGTGTCGTAGTGTGTCATTCGATTGGTTCTTGGGCATTTTCCATTGTTAACTAGAGACATGGAGTTTGATTGATTTCGTGATATTCTTTATGGATTGGGAAGTTTATGAGTTATGATCTTGTTTGTGTCGCCTTCTTGATATATTGGACATTGGCATTAATTTGTGAGATTTTATTGCATTTCATTTTGCTTATGGTCTTCGTCACCTTGTTTCTTCTATTGTGATTGTTCTATGTTATGAACAATGGCCTTTTGGATTTTGTTTTACTTCATGTTTGGAGATATATGTTTTGATAATAATTGATCTTGTGATATGTAACTATGAGAATTGGTAATTGTTTTATTGAGATGCCTATTATGGGGTAGGCTGGTTTGGATCCTGGTATAGGATGCAATATTCTTTCTTATGCTCCATCACTTTCCTTTGGTGATTTTCATGACTTGATGATTTACGAGAAGTATTTTATGGTTTTATTTTTTCCTTCTCTTTGATTCTTTTGGTTGGAGCATTAAGGTAGGTTATCTAGGAGCATAGAGGGGAAGTGGCTTGCAATGGGTGTCGGGGCCCTAAAGTGGCTGCCATGATAACTCATTATAAGTAGCTTAATAAGTGATAACTTAATAAATTTATTAGGAAGATATATTAATAAGATAATTGTGTTCCTCACCCATGCCTTGAGTGCTAGTACATGCTAGGATGGTTGTGGGAGAAGAACATTTCCCATCCAGAGGAGACATTGAGGTCCGATATAGTTGGGTTCCTTATTTACATGAAACGATTACTGATATCACATACGGTCACTTGGGCACCAAGGTCTAGAGAGGTTACCGAGATAACTCAAGAGGTGACATATGTGATGACACTTCCCTATATGTGTTCTAGATTCCTACATTGCATTTGGTACATCTGATTGTATCTCTATCATTTATACTTGATAACCTTATAACCATTACTACCTTTTTATCCAGTGTACCTTTGCATTAGTATTCCTTATTTTGGATTGCGTGTGTGTGTGTGTGTGAGGCCTTGTGTCTATCTCCTCAACACGGTGGGGTGGGCCTCAAGGTTTCACATGGTCGGATGGTAGTCATTATTCTACCATTGAGGTCCGATGTTCGTGTTATTGCACCTGAATGATTCTTGATGTTGTTACCATATTGACTGCATGGCGAGTTTATTTATGATATCATGAATTGCATCATATATTGTATCATGATTTTTATTGACATGTTCCTCCATGAAGATGTATATGTAATTGTAATTATGATTCTTTGTTGTGTACCCTAATATGTATAGAGTAATTGTAACCTTATGTATGACATTGATGTAATAGTTAGGTTCTTTTATTTATACCATTTCATTTGATAAAATTCAATGTATGTTTACTTTATAATATTTGCACTTTCGTTATGGTAAATGAAAGAGCCAGGAACACTTAGATTTGGGTTTTAAATGAGGTAATCTTAAATAATACCTTATGTCTTGGTTAAATTTGAAAATGTAATTAATGTCGTTAAGTAGCAATGTCTTGGGAACCCTAGAGAACGCAGGTACAATTAGAGATGTATTATTAATTAATCAAAGTGCATTTATGTTGTTAATAAAAGTTAGTTCTTAATTACCTTCGCATTTAATAATTGTTTAATGTAATTTTTAATTGCATCAAAATTATGGCTAGTTAGGTTATATTCTCATGGGTTCCCAGGCGGGACGTTAGATGATATTACAAAATTTATTCAAAAACTTACTTTAAGACAATCCACTCTTTCAAAAATATTTTTTTTTTGGACTTATCTCTTGACTTTGTTTGGTATTCATCATATTCAAATCTCTTCCACATAAATTGCATTGAATGATCAATATTCTAAAATTATAAAGATTCTTCAAATTTTTGCAATCATTACATGTATTTTTAATACACTGTAGATTGAATCCGTTTGAATCTTTGAATTTTTCACATACAATAATATATTTCAAATATTATGTTGTGCTTCCAGAGATGACTAAATTTGGATTAGCTACTGCCATATACTTTTTTAGTGTAGTTGTAGATGTAATTCAACATGATTTTAACACCAACAAATTTCACATACTCTATTTATACACATAAACATGGTTACAAAATATCATTTTAATCACTCTTGAAAATTCTTACTCAAATGCTTCAAATAGTTTACTTTTTGTTGTATCTATAAAATGTTTTGGATGAGATTTTTTGTTCAATATTCATCTTTCATTTGTATAATGCCCCTTCTATTGGAGGAAATATGAGTGGTTTGTCAAATGTTTAGTTACTTGTTTTTTTACATCTTTATAATTTTTTTTCTTTTTCGAGGAACCCTTTAAATATTCACTTGATTATTTCTAATGTTTGAAGATATATTATGAAGAGAAAAATGTTAGATGAAAACATTGAAAATAATTTGATAAATATTTGTAGGATTCTTTGAAAAGATAGAATTTCTAAGGATGTAAAAAGACACGTAACTAAATATTAGATCAACCACTCATGTTTCTTCAATAGAAGAGACACTATACTAATGAAAGATGGAGAGGATACAAAACATTATTGTCTAAAACATTTTATAAATACAACACAAACTGAACTTTTTAAACCATTCAAGTGTGAATTCTTCAGAGGAAGATTTTTTAAAAGATGTTTGAGAGAATACAACAATGTTTTGTATATATAAATAAAGTACTGGAATTTGTGTTGTCTAATCATGTTAAATTTTATCTACACTTATAGTTGTATAAAAAGCTATGAGAAAGACTAATCTAAATGTAATAATCTCTAGAAGTCCATCACAAATTTTTAACTCTATTGTATGTGGAAAATTAGAAGATCCAGATGAGTTCAATATACAACGTACAAAAATACATGTTAACGATTGTGGAAATTTAATGAAACTTTTACAATTTGAGAATATTGATCATTTAATACAAATTATGTGGAAAAGATTCGAATATGAGAAACACCAAACGAAGTTAGGAGCCAAGTCCAAAAAAAATTTGTTTTGAAAGAGAGTGACTTTCCTTACAATGAGTTTATAAATAAATTTGTTAATATCGTATATACAACATTGTCATGATGTAAGATGACAAGCTAAGCAATTTTGTCTCAAAAATTGATTTCCACCAGGCTGCATTATCTCTATTGTGATTTATATGTGAATTATATGTTTAATCTTCAAACTTAGATTTGAATTCAATATTATCATTCTAAACGAGTTGCTAATTTTGTAGAAGCTTGTTATAAACATACCGAGTTTCATTTTAGAAAAGATGGATGAATTATCAAGGAGGTTCATTTTTATAAATATCTACCACCATGATTATATGACATTTGATATACATCCATCATTAGTAATAATGATGATACTTTGAAATATTCTTGTCTAGTAGGTGTGACTGTAAAGTCTTCTTATTTCCAAACATTTTGGAAGAACCAAAAGGTTTGGACCAACTAATGCCCTCTTGTTCACAAACAATGGCAAGTTTTCTCATCTAAACTCAGATTTTTCAGTGAACTTTTCTCTTCCCTATCCAACATGTGTAGTAAAAGATGTATAATTATCTAATCATAAATGAAACTTTACATATAATTGTTTGCAAAAATAAATGAAAACTCATCATTGTGGGTCCATCTATGATGTGCTACCAACTATCTAGTATTTATAAATACAACCACAATAATGTTTGTGTACCTAACAATGGCATACCCTCTATCGTGTCCAAGATGAAAAGAGAACATACTAGAAACATTATTTATGGAAACCCATGTATAAATGGTTAACCATCTCTCATAGCCAATAATACTATAGGAAAGACAACCGTAAAAGTGCTCGATGCTAATGTAATTGTAAGGATTGCATGAACAATGTCAACCATGTGCATGAGCTCATCCCTAACATTGTTTATGCCATCTATATTTGCCAAATTAGAGATGTTATATATTGTTTGGTCTTGATGTTTAAAGCGTGCTCTTACCTCAGAATGGTATCAACATAGTGATTAGATCTAGAATTAGTAGTCATCGGGTAATTGATCAGACTGATGAGAAGTTTGATCAACCACCCAATGAATATTTGAATAAAACTAATGAGAACTATGATAACTATGAAATTGATAGGAATCATACAATTGAGAGGGGGGTGGGGTGAATCAATTGTAGACCAAATATTTAAACTTTAACACTTATAAATTAATTACTCAATACAAATCTGGAAACTTTAAGAACAACACCATAACACAAGTATTTGTTGTCGAGGAAAACCATGTTAAGGGAAAAACCTTAGTGGGAATTAACACCCACAAATAATGCACTATAGATATTGTATCCCTGTTAGGAGAAAATTATTACATCCAGTATAATGTCCCTGTTAAAGGACAAACCCTGTTAAGAGTCTTCTCAACCCTATTAGGAGTTTAATGAAATGTTGAGCTCACTGCCTGATCACACTACCCAAAGTGAAGGTTAAATCCACCTTATGAAGGTTAAATCCACCTTATGAAGGTTAAACCCACCTTCTAGACCGATTGTCCAAAGAGAAGTATAAAATTATACTTATAATAATAAACTGACTGATAGCAACTTGCTTTGCCTATATAGTTCCAATGAAGTGCATTACAAACACAATCACTACTCTACATCCAACAGAACTTGCATCCACATGCTCGCAACATCCCATACATACATTTTCACATCAAGACACTACTTTCCTTTATACAAGTTACAACAAGCAATTAGGTCGGCCTGTTAAGACTTCCCTAATGCACAACAATTACATAAACCCTTGCTAAGATACACATGGTACCTTACACAAGTAAATAAGAGATACAAATCATCAATTACACGCCAAGATTTATAATTCATGCTCGCCATTCATTAAGCACATTACATCTCTGTGGTTTGCCCCAAATACGTCTTCGCTAGTCCACACACTAAAAATGACATCATTAAGAATCCAACATCCTCAGAATCATAAATAATTTTCTCCCATGTATCTTCTATCGTGTCTTAAGCTCACATACCATGACTCATGATCACATCCAAGTTATCCTGAAAACTCAGAGACCATCTCTCTCATAATATTGTCACTACATTGTAACCAATCTTTGCCAAAACAACTATAACTCATGCAAACAAAAATATGAAATCAAGTGACCTTAGATATAAGGTGTGTATACTTCCCTCTACACAACCCCATGATCACACTAAAACATCATACACTATCCGTACACAACTGTATATCTTGTTTGTGCCTGTGATAACCAGTCTTTCTCAAACTTCTAATGTATCCAATTGAAACTTATGTTGACATTAATGGCAAAAAATGAACGTAAACACCTCAAACAACATCTATTCCAAAAATCTCCCCCTTTGGCATTGATGGCAACATATGTGAAAAACCATCAGCCCAAAATAAAATTTTCTTGATATCCTCTTCACAGCTCCCCTTGAGGTAGTAGGGATTTTTCACCTATATCTCTCCCCCTTTGACATTAATGGAAAAGGGTGCCATAGCTCTTTTCCTTCTCTACACATCCCACCTCTACAATCTGTAGCTTTTTAAAATCTTCATACCTTCAAAAAACCAAGTGCTTGATCCCTCGAATATGTTATGTTGTGTTCTTGCGATAACTCCCCTTGAGGAGTAGATCCAAGCATCAAGTCCAGAGAATGATATAGCTCTATTAACTACTGGATTGATGCATTCCTGCATCATATAGTTCTCATTGGGAGGGGTTCTCACCCCAAACATACCTTTGATATATTCAAAGGCATCTTTTGGCAAAGGTTTGGTGAATATATATTCTATTTTCTCCTTTATACTGATGTACTCCAATCTGACTTCCTTTTTGGCAACCTTGTCTCTCAAAAAGTGACACTTAATTGAAATATGTTTAGTCTTTGAATGCATAACAAGATTCTTTGACATGTTTATTGTGCTTGTATTATCACAATGTATAACCACCGACTCTTCAAAGGTTATCCCAATGCCCTTTAGCATTTGTTTCATCCAAACAACCTATGTGCAATTTATAGCAGCAACTACATATTCTGATTCACCGGTAGATTGAGCTATATAGTCCTACTTATCACTTAACCATGAAACCAACCTATTTCCAAGGAAAAATGCCCCACCACTTTTGATTTTTCTATCATCAACACTTCATGGCCAATCAACATCCGTATAAGCATGCAATGTAAAGTCATCAGACTTTTCATACCATAAACCATATTCTAGTGTCCCTTTCAAATATATGAATACCATTTTAACTGTAACAAGGTGAGTCTCCTTTAGATCGACTTGAAACCTCACAACAATTCTAATTGCATAATCTATTTCTGGTCTAGTGTGAGTTAAATACTGCCAACCTCCAATCATGGAGTTGAATTTTGTTTGAAAAACATTTTGAGATTCATCAGTTGTAGTAAGCTTGCATCCTGTCACCATGGGTGTTCCAACAGGTTTATAATCTTCCATTCCAAACTTGTTTAGCAACTCTTTAAGATACTTGGTTTGAGAAATAAAAATACCATGTTTACTTTGATTAATTTGCAAACCAAGGAATAACTTCATTTCACCAATCATAGACATTTCAAATTCACTTTTCATTTCTTCAGAAAATTTGTTGCTCATTTTCTCATTGCCTCCAAAAATAATGTCATCCACAAAGACTTCAATAATCAAGATTCCATCTTCACTAGTTCTCAAATACAAGTTACTATCTGCTCTACCTTTTTTGAAAACAAGATGAAATAAATGCCTATCTAGCTGAGCATACCATGCTCTAGGTGCTTGTTTCAGTCCACGCAATGCTTTTTTAAACCTGCAAACCATGTCTTTATCATCTGTCAAGGGAGAACCATCAGGTTTCTCAATCTAGACCTCTTCCTCTAGATCACCATTCAGAAATGCAGACTTCACATCCATTTGATATACCTTAAAGTCTTTATGTATTTAAAAAGAAAGCAACAATCTTACAACTTCTAACCTCGCAATAGGTGCAAATGTTTCTTCAAAGTCTATACCTTTTTGCTGTGAATAGACCTTGTAGACCAGTCTATCTTTATTCCTCATAACTATGCCTTCTTCACTCATTTTGTTTCTGAAAAATAATTTGGTACCTATTAAATTCTCATCATTAGGTGTAGGAACCAATTCCCAAGTGTTTTTTTTCTCTATTTGATCTAATTCTTTCTACATTGCCTTAATCCAAGATTCATATTTACATGCCTCATCAGTAGTTTTGGGTTCTACTTGTGAAATCAAACAAAGTTCATTCCTAATCTTATATCTTGTCATCATGCCTTTTTTAACATCACCAATAATATGATTCTTAGGATGATTCATCTTAACATACCTTGGTGTCTTTGGGGTTTGTATAGGCTCATCCAAGCATGTCTGAATTTAATTATCAATCTCAAGATTTTGTTCTGTCCCTTGATTTTTTAGTATTCTTCTCATTCTGTGGGGTCTAAATCTGAAACCTCTCATCAATTTTCACATTATCACTTTCAAATATTTTTCTCAATCTCAGATTGAAACATTTATAAGCCTTACTTTTAGTACAATAGCCAAGGAAAAATACCTTCATCATTTCTAACATCAAACTTTCTAATTTCATCATCTCTTTTGATATAACAGTTGCTACCAAATATTCTGAAGTATTTTACAGTAGGAGCATAACCAAACCAAAGTTCACAGGGTGTCTTATCAGTACCTTCTTTGATCTAAATTCTATTCAAAGTGTAGACAACAATGTTGACCGCTTCTCTCTAATGCATATGAGATGCATTACCTTCGAGCAACATTGTCTTGGCCGCATCAAGTGTGGTTCTATCTCTTCTTTCTGTTATCCCATTCTGCTGAGGTGTCCTAGGAGAAGAAGTATGTATGTATATCCCATGATTTTCACAGTAATATTTGAACAAATCGGATGTAAACTCTCCACCTCTGTCTGATGCTAAACATTTTATCTTAAGACCTGATTCATTCTCAACTTTTGCTTTTAAAAATCTTGAACTTATCAAATGTTTCAGACTTTTTTCTGAGAATCCAACCCACATCATCCTAGAATAGTCATAAAAAAAAAGTATAAAGTACCTTTCACCATAGTAGGATCTAGTCCTTGTAGGACCACAAAGATTTGTATGTACCATATCCAACTTTCTTTTTTCTGAAAATGATTTTCTCTGAAAGCTGCTCTTAGTTTTTTTTCCCATCACACGCTCTCTGCACATAGTGTTAGTAGGCTTCACAATTTTTGAAAAATTTCTGAATGCATTAGTTTTACTGACCTTTACAATATTATCAAAGTTTATACGACAAAACCTCCTATGCCATAAACAACTAGCATCTATCTTCACAACAAAACAAGTTTCCTTTTTAGTATTCAAATCAAACAAATTACCTCTTGACTTAGTACCTAATGTGATCAAGTGTCCAAATTGACCTCTGGTAGTACATTTTCCATCCATGAACTGTAAGTGATATCCCTTGTCTACAAGTTGTCCAACACTCAACAAGTTGTGCTTAAGTCCATCAAAAAGTAAGACATCATCAGTGTTAGTTTTACCATCAAGAGAGATTGAACATACTCCAATGATCAAATTAGGAGTTCTATCACCAAATCTGACTACACCACCATCATACCTACTCAGTTGAACAAATTTATCTTTATCACTAGTCATATGATGTGAACAACCACTATCAATGATTTGTTCTGATTTCTTTTCAACATGTGAGACTAGGGATTTTTCTTCATGAATAGGTTCATCATCTTTAATGGCAATAAATCTAATTTCATTCCCATCATTCATAGATTCATCATTAGACACACCTTCACTAGCATAGTAGTATTCCTCATCCTTGGAGTAATTAGGCTTATGTTTAAGAACCCTTTTAGGACATCTATAACAAAATGACCAATATTATTACAAGAAAAACATTTCAGGGGTAATTTTTCTTCAATTTTTCCCTTACCCCCCTTTCCCTTTTTTGCTATTAGAGCCACACGTTAATTAAATTTCCTTTCTTCTTCTTCTATTTCTTCCCATTCATCAACATATTATCCAAACTCTGCATGTATTTTTCTTTTCCCAGAGCTCGTAAGACTTGATAAAGTATTTTTGTCATTACAAACAATAGCCTTGAATGCAGACTCTACATTGCGCAATGCATCCTGTAACTCT
Organism: Thuja plicata; assembly: GCA_018584345.1. Taxonomy (NCBI): domain Eukaryota; kingdom Viridiplantae; phylum Streptophyta; class Pinopsida; order Cupressales; family Cupressaceae; genus Thuja; species Thuja plicata. The sequence goes on from MU226115.1 coordinate 1,794,646, forward strand.
GCGGTCTCAAAGGTGGTAATCTTAGCAATCAAGACTTCTCTGTTGAAATATTTTGTCAATGGTATGATATCCTTTATCGCTTGCACTTTAGTCTTGTAGGTAGGTGTAGACACCCTAAAATGGACAGGCTTGCAACTTTACATTAAAAACACTAATTTTCATCTATTAATTAATGGTTTCTTAATCATTAATTAATCATCTATTTTCTTCTAAATTCATCTTTCTCAAATC